>DF358988.1:23929-36641 GCA_000787875.1 Solanum virginianum | reverse complement strand
TTTTTTTTTTGTTTTTGGGGGGGGGGGGGGGGGAGGGGGTATATGAACTCAATCACTATCTTGGTGTAAATACAATAGTTCCTAAAGCCTTATAAATTCAAATGTTGTTCCATGATAACTTGAGAGCTTTATTGATACTTTGATAGATTTTATTTGAGTCAAAGGTGTATCGCAAGAGTCTTTATATCTATATAAAGTAGGATTAAGATATATATATAAATATTTTTTTTAGATATATTTTATTTATAAGATTACATTGAGTATGTTATTATTAATATTATAGTGATTCATAAACGTAAATGGTAGATAATCCAAAAATTCCTATTCTGTCTCCCACAAACCCCCCAAAAGGTTACGTCTTCCCCTAAAAAATTACATTGACTATGTTATTTGAGCTTAAATAGAATTGATCACACATTCCAAAAAAATCATGGACTAATGTGAACGAAATGCGATCGGTGAACTCCAGAAAGAGCACTGTCTACTCATAAAAAACTATGAGCATCATTTACTAGGTCTTCACGATGGATTCATAAAACTTAATCACAAACAAAGTCAGTCCCACATATTTTAAAAAAATCATGGAATAACATACACGAAAAGTTAAAATAATCCTGAAGTTTTATTTTGTGACCCACAAATTCAAAAAGAGGAGGACATTTGCTCCGGAAACACTATTGAGTATTGTTTATTAGGTTATCATGAATGTATCCACAAAATTTGACTTCAAACATATTGTGTCGCTCATATTCCAAAATATTCATGAAATAATGCCTTCCTTCAACTCTTGTTCTGTGTTACATAAACTTCAAATAATCGATGTATTCCCTTGAAAATTTATGAGTATCATTTGCTAGATTGCCACGAATGGACCTACAAAATTAAGCTACAAAAGAGTCTGTCACACATATTTTTAAAAATTTATGGACTAACACACATGAAAATTAAAAAAAATTATGCCTTCCTTATGATGGATAGTAGGTCATTATAAATTTTATGGAGTGCACGTACAAAAATAATAATTTATTTGCATGTTATAGAAATAATAATTGTTGAAATATTTAATTACTAAAATTACACGTATTTGTACCTTTCGTCTCCTTTGTCTGATTCAAAATTACTAATTCTATCATATGTAAATTTGAACAAACAAAATATTTGTTAAGTTATATAAATATAACTAAATTATAAAACATAACACAATTATTTGTGAAAGTTGAATTTTGGGTAACGAAATGTGTCTTTCAAAAGATTTATTCTTTTAAATTTTTTTTATCGATTTAGGTTCGACTAAGTTAAATTGCCGATGGCAAATCTTAGTTTAGGAAGCAAAGTAAGTGTTTCCAGACAAACACAGTTTCATAACTTAATTGTTTAACAATGAAATGTTAAATCTCATATACATGAATTTCTGAGGAAAGATTCATGGAGCAATCCCTCGAACTACATTGTTTCGTTTTGAATGATAATATTTTAAAAATTTAAAAATACCTAATAAATATCGTAATAATTTCACCAAGCTTATTTGGAGAGTTTCCCGGCCCCGTGTGTGTACTAGTGCACTTTAAGATTTCTAAAATAATTACATAATTGAATTACTATTATATTTAAAGTTTGCTAATGAGAAAGGGAAGATGAAAAAAATATTATATGGATTAATTAACATGTCAAACTTATATAATTAATTAAAAAAAATAAAAAAATAGCCCAAAGTAGTTATTTTGTGGTGCAAGAAACTAAGTCAAAATTTATCAACAAAAAAACAAGGAAATTTACAAGGTGAAGAAAACATAAAAACCAACAACCACTAAAATGGTAACTAAAAACATTTTATTTTAAATAAAAATTAATTATTGTAAGATGATCCACTTTTTAAGGGGATTTTTTTTTATGGTTTCTCCATTTTTATAGACATTTTTAATGTTGACAATAAACCAAAAAATTGGCCTATAAAAGGACACCCTAAGAGGGAAAAGAAAAACAGGCGTTTTGTTATTTTGTGTTCCAAGAAAAGTAAAAATAAAAATAAAAGTTTTTAGTTATTAAAAAACCCCCAAAAAATAAAGGGGAGAGACAAGAGAGCAAAAAATATTTTTTTGCCAAATAAGTCTCTCTCCATTAAAAAAAAAAAAAACACAACAAATCTTTATCATATTTTCTTCATGTGTTGAATAAAAAAAAATTTGCTTCTCTTGGTTCATTTTTTTTTTGTTTTCTAAATCATAAACATGACGTCTAATTTATCTTTGGAAGATATTAAGAATGAGCAAATTGACCTTGTAAGTAACCTTTCTTTTTTCGTTTCGTGCCTACTCATTTGAAAGTGAGACAAGAAGTGTTGATAAATATAATTAATTTAGAAATTTAAATAATATACATCGATAATATAAAAATATTTTAATGATTGTTACAGGAAAACATTCCAGTGGAGGAAGTGTTCCAGCAGCTAAAAATGTAGCAAAGAGGGATTGACCACTGCTGAGGGCCAAAAAAAGGCTCCAAAATTTTTGGCCCTAACAAACTTGAAGAGAAAAAAGTAAAAAAAAATTAATAATTTAATAATATACATATTTTTATTATTTTAATAAAAATTTTGATTATGTGAATTAATTATATAATTTATGTTTTTAATTTATTGTAGGAAAATAAATTTCTCAAGTTCTTGGGGTTCATGTGGAATCCCCTCTCATGGGTTATGGAGAGTGCTGCTATCATGGCCATTGTGTTGGCCAATGGAGGAGTAATTACAAATTCACTTATTTTTCATATATTTTTTTTTTCAGTTTTTCATCTGGCGTTTGGTATTCCATATGACGACCGGAATAGTCGCACATTGAGGGATAAAATGCTCTTTAAGAAAGACGACTTTTCATAATGGGGTCTGACTAAATCTGGATTCCCATTAGAAAGTCGCACAACCAGGAGGGTAAAATGCTCTCTAATAAGGCAACTACCCCTACCAAGACCGGACTAAATTCGGATTTGTCTCAAAAGTCCCACATTGGGGTAAAATATTTCCTAATAAAGAGACTTTCCTACTTAAAGCTCGATCACAAGCCTCTAGTTGAGGATGACGGAGTACTTACCACTCCATTGCGATCCTCAATTTGTATTTTCATATTTACATAGCCAAATGGTGTTTGATTTAGTAATGGTGAAAAATTGCAGGGCAAGCCACCAGATTGGCCAGATTTCGTCGGTATCACTGTCTTGCTCATTATCAACTCTACTATCAGTTTCATTGAAGAGAACAGTGCAGGAAATGCTGCAGCTGCCCTTATGGCTAATCTGGCTCCCAAAACTAAGGTACCCCATAGTTCATGCAGGATTTAAGTTTCAATGAACGTTTTAGTCCTCGATGTATTTATTGTTGTTATATGTAATACAGATTTTGAGAGACGGAAAATGGTCAGAAGAGGAGGCCTCAATCTTGGTTCCAGGTGACCTGATCAGCATTAAGTTGGGAGATATCGTCCCAGCTGATGCTCGTCTTCTTGAGGGTGATCCTTTAAAGGTTGATCAGGCTGCACTCACTGGTGAGTCCTTGCCCGCGACAAAGTTCCCTGGTGCTGAGGTTTTCTCTGGATCCACTGTCAAGCAAGGGGAAATCGAGGCAGTTGTCATCGCCACTGGTGTTCATACTTTCTTTGGAAAGGCTGCTCATCTTGTGGATAGCACAAACAATGTTGGCCATTTCCAGAAGGTAAAAGAAATGTGTTTTGTGATGTAGATATACGGAATCATTTGGTGTGATTTGGATGTTTCTAAATTTTGGATTATGATGATGATCACAGGTGTTGACAGCCATTGGAAACTTCTGTATCTGCACTATTGCAGTAGGAATGGTAATTGAGATAATAGTGATGTACCCTATTCAGAAGCGTAAATACAGAGATGGAATCGACAACTTGCTCGTGTTGCTCATCGGAGGTATCCCAATTGCCATGCCAACAGTCTTGTCTGTGACAATGGCTATTGGATCTCATAGGCTTGCACAGCAAGGTGCCATTACTAAGAGGATGACTGCTATTGAGGAAATGGCTGGTATGGATGTTCTTTGCAGTGACAAAACCGGTACCCTCACCCTCAACAAGCTCACCGTTGACAAAAACTTAATTGAGGTTGGTAACCAGGACCTTTTTATCGCGATTGTTATGGTTTTGTCTGATAAATCTTGGTGATGGTTGTAGGTCTTCCCTAAAGATGCAGACAAGGATACCGTTATGTTGCTTGGTGCTAGGGCTGCCAGGGTTGAAAACCAGGATGCTATCGATGCTTGTATCGTTAACATGTTGGGTGATCCCAAGGAGGTAATATGTTTTGTTATTAGGTGGATTTTTCACTATTCCAAGAAGTTGTGAACTGACCATTTATGTTTCTCTGTCACATTGCAGGCAAGAGCAGGCATCCAAGAAGTTCACTTCTTGCCTTTCAATCCAGTTGAAAAGCGTACAGCCATTACCTATATCGATGAGAAAGGAGACTGGCACAGAGCTAGCAAAGGAGCTCCCGAGCAAGTAAGATAGCGTTTCTATGTTTCCCCTTGCTTTATGTATTTTCAGTGTTGTCATCTCATATATCATTGTCATTTGCCAGATTATTGAACTGTGTAATCTCAAGGGAGATGTCAGGAAGAGGGCCTTAGAAATCATTGACGACTATGCCAACCGTGGCCTTCGTTCTTTGGGCTTGGCAAGACAGGTAAGCTAAAGACTTTGTTTGGAGCAATGCATCAGGGTCATTGATCATCACGAACTAAGCATGATTTATGTGGCATTTATGCAGACTGTACCTGAGAAGAGCAAGGAAAGTGAAGGCTCACCTTGGGAATTTGTTGGACTTCTGCCCCTTTTTGATCCGCCAAGGCACGACAGTGCTGAAACTATCCGAAAAGCTCTTGATCTTGGAGTTGCTGTCAAGATGATCACTGGTGACCAGCTTGCCATTGGTAAGGAAACTGCCCGTAGGCTTGGCATGGGAACCAACATGTATCCTTCTTCAGCTCTTCTTGGAGAGCACAAGGATGCAGCCATTGCTTCAATTCCTGTCGATGAGCTCATTGAAAAGGCAGATGGTTTTGCTGGAGTCTTCCCAGAACATAAATATGAGATCGTGAGGAAGCTCCAAGAAAGGAAACACATCTGTGGTATGACAGGAGATGGAGTGAATGATGCACCAGCACTCAAGAAGGCAGACATTGGTATTGCTGTGGATGATGCAACAGACGCTGCTAGGAGTGCATCTGATATCGTCTTGACAGAGCCAGGTCTTAGCGTCATTGTGAGTGCTGTCTTGACGAGCAGAGCCATCTTCCAGAGGATGAAGAACTACACAATCTATGCAGTTTCCATCACAATCCGTGTTGTGATGGGATTCCTGCTCATTGCCCTCATCTGGGAGTTCGACTTCTCACCCTTCATGGTCCTTATCATTGCCATTCTCAATGACGGAACCATCATGACCATCTCTAAGGACAGGGTTAAGCCATCTCCATTGCCCGACTCATGGAAACTCAAAGAAATCTTCGCCACTGGTGTTGTCCTCGGAACATACCAAGCTATCATGACTGTCGTGTTCTTCTACCTTGCAGCTGACACTGATTTCTTCACTGTAAGTATTGAGATTCTTCTCCTAAACATGAAACAAAAAAAGAAACTAAACTAACAAACTCGCCACATACGTGCAGGAAAACTTCCACGTTCATTCAATCAGAGACTCTCCAATGGAGCTTACAGCTGCACTTTACCTTCAAGTGAGTATAATCAGTCAAGCTCTCATCTTCGTGACCAGGTCACGGAGCTGGTCCTTCGTGGAACGCCCAGGACTTATGCTTGTAGGAGCTTTCTTTGCAGCCCAATTGGTGAGTCTTCGAATACACAACCTGAGTTAATTATCCGACTCAAAAGTACTCCATTCGAATATATAGCTAACCAAAAATCACAACTTTCAGGTTGCTACAGTGCTTGCTGTATATGCAAACTGGGAATTCGCCAGGATCAAGGGTATTGGATGGGGATGGGCAGCAATCATCTGGGTCTACACCATTATTACCTACATACCTCAAGATGTCCTTAAATTCATCATCCGTTTTGGCTTGAGTGGAAGGGCATGGGACTCAATGATCCAGAACAAGGTAAAAAATAAGCAACAAATTACCACAACATGAAAATTTCATTGAATTCTCTTCTTGACTAATTAGTATTTTTGTTTCTTGAATACCTTAGACTGCCTTCACAACCAAGAAGGACTATGGAAGGGGTGAACGGGAAGCACAATGGGCTTTAGCTCAACGTACACTTCATGGTCTTCAGACACCAGAAGCCAGTGGCCTATTCAACGACAAGAACTACAGGGAACTGTCTGAGATTGCTGACTTTAGCTCAACGTACACTTCATAAACTTCAGACACCAGAAGCCAGTGGCCTATTCAACGACAAGAACTACAGGGAACTGTCTGAGATTGCTGAACAGGCTAAACGCCGCGCTGAAGTTGCAAGGTTGAGGGAGCTCCACACACTTAAGGGACATGTTGAATCAGTGGTCAAGCTAAAGGGACTAGACATTGAAACCATCCAACAACACTACACTGTCTAAAGAAGCTGAAATCAATTCAACTTTCTTTTTGTTTTCCCATACAAGGACAGAAATTTTTGCAGCTGGCAATCTGTTGGATGAAGATAATACTATGTGCTTGAAAATCAAAGACTAGCTGTGCATCAAAAAATTGCAATTCACTAGTTATTGTTATATCTTTATAGTAATCCTATAATGTATTAATTTTTATTTGGCCAGACCAAATCTGTTTTGTCTCCACTATCTTTCAAATATCAAACACTTCAAAGTTTTGCTTCTAGTCATGCATTATTCAACTACAGATCCAAACAAAGTAGAAATCACTTCAAGAAAGAAGTACAAAAGAAGAAACTAAAAAGAAAATAAAGAAGCTTGCAATTTATTTGCTTTTACAATTAAAAAAAGATCAAAGAAAATGATAAACTAACCAATCAAATATACTTGAATCCTCTATCATCTGAGGCTCTGCTTGTCAGCCATAACCTTGCGCTTTACCAACAAATTTAATGGATTTCACCATGAATTGGGAGTGGGCTAAGACAAGCAACTTCCATTTTGGGTGAACACAAACAGATGTCGAGCAAAAAGGTTATATATCACAACCCATTCACGAGAACAAGGTGTGGCATCCTCCTAAATAGGGAGAGGATTTTCCTGAAACAAAGATAGGTGTGTCAGAAAACAATGTGAAGTCGCCCTGATAGGGGGTTCTCCTACTGCGATTACCTCTCTCTCTCTTCTATTTGAAAGGTAAAAGTCCAAAGAGAGACAAGTGCTTTCATGAATGTAATGGAGATCAAAGCAGTCTGTCTTATCATGTTCAAAAATCAACAGAACTACTTTCTTTTTTGACATTACATAGTTGTCTGAAAGTTTAACAATTGAATTTGAGTTCTAACAGTCAACCAAATGTTAATCATCTCTATAACCATGATTTAATTACCTTGCAGTGGTGCTTACATATCTTCAGTAAACCATACAAAGTTATAACCTCTCAACTCCTGTCAAAAGTAGTTCAAAATATGATCTTTCCAGTAAATTTTGTCATTACATCTCTTTGAAAGCTACCTTGAAGAACATATAGGTAAGACTACAAAAACATGGCCTGTAAATAAGATATCTAGGTTCCAAAATTAGTATCTGATTTACATTACTATGCAACGTCAATGTTTTGTTGTACAGTTGAACAAGACTATCATTTTCCTCCAGAAAGGAAGAGAACACATGGGAGAGACTGCCAAACTACTTCTGTACAACAGCTACTAAGACTCAATTCCAAGCAATTAGGATCAACTATATGAAGCATCACTTGCCTTGTCGTTTTATCAAAAGCCCGTGCCAGTCTAACATTACTGAATATAATAATAAGATTTGGCATCCTCTTTTATTGCTTGACTCGATGCTTCCATGACGTTAATTCTGAAGGGATCAAGTCCTCATTACTTGAAAGAACAGCCTCCGCCATCAGTTTCCCAAGCCAAGCATGGTAGAACAAGCCCCTGGAACCAAGCCCTGTAAATAACCAGTACTTACATTCTGTTGGGCTGCCAATGAATTCATCTACACAACCCAAGAGTGGAAGTGATCCTTCGGCAGTGAGTGGCGGCATTGCCCTTAGCCCTGCACATGCTCCTTTTACGGTCCAATTCTTTATAGCTGGATATACAGCAGATGCCTTTGGCAGTAACTCTTCAAGAGCTTTGGAAGCTTCTTCTTCAGGAACGTGTCTCGAAAAGTTCCTCGATTTCCATTCCCATGTTGATCCCACATACAATGTTTTAGGTCCTTGGACAGCAAGCCATGCATCTGAAAGTATAGAGGGGCTGTTTTCTGGATAATCCTCTCTGAAGTTTATCATTCACAAATACTTCTAATTAGTTGCATGTTGGAGGCAATGGATGTTAAAATTGTTTAAACTAGAAACTGTGTTTCCCCGTTACTCAACACCAAAAAAAGAAATAAAGGAAGAAGACATGAAAAAGTTTTGAGAGTGGTTTTTTAGGAACTTGGAACATCATGATAGGTTGAAAATTGATCTAGGCTTGAACACAAGTCCCTATGTTAGAAATCAGAACAGACAAACTCAATCAAGCCAAAATTCTTGAAGCATCACGAAGAAGGTTGGATCAGTTGCAGTCCACACCCTGGCAGTTTTTGGTTGTGCATTAACTTTTCAGGCTAGTCTTACATCCGTACATCATTCCTTGACACATCTTAGTCCATGGAGTTTAATGCAGGGTTTACAGAAATGGGACGGTAGTTACATTTAGCCAATCATAATCATAAGAGGCTAATGTACATCAAAGTGTAATTTATGACTTCATATTAAGGTATCTAAAGATAAAACATTCAGTACTTCCCATAAACCTGTCACTACATTGCTAAAGAAATATATTCATGGTAAGTGGGGAAACTACAGAAATAAGCCAATATCGTCATTTTTCTCAATATGAGTGAATATAAAAAAAATGGAGATATTCAATGAGCAATAGCAACCCAACACATATACCTGATGTGATCAGGGAGCTGCAAGTGAGCAATAACACCCCTACACGTTCTCAAAGGAAGCCTTCCAGAGAGTTCAGGAAGAAAGGCTGCTCCAGAACCTAGACATACGATAACTGCATCATAATCACCTGAAAAGAGTATGCTAATCATTAGGATTTGACAAGATCATCTAATGCATTAATCAATCTGCTCTAAACACTAGCACAATCTGAAAAAAAAAAAAACTATAGTAGGTCAAAACTCCAATACGAGCTAGACTAGACTCTACAGAAGATAAAGGTGTTCATTGCTTGAAGTCTGTCTTAACAGTATCTTTTGTAGGGCTAGAAGAGGAGTACAAAGTTAATTTTGTATTTGATTAGACGCAAGAAACGTGGAAGCCTTTGCAACCTTTTTTGTAATACAAGAACTGTCAAAAGTTTCTCAAGAACTGCTTTTCCAGAATAAGAATTAGGATCACCTTCCAGCCTGACCCAAAGTTAATAAATGTATATGACATCCACGTGAGAAGCAAGGAGATTGACCAAGTAACTAGCTGAATTAAAATATTCATACGATGAGGTCTCCAATATGAACTACCAAAGGAAGCCTAACAACTTCAATGGAGAACATGGAAAGAGGGTACGGGAATTGAGACCCACTTCTTGGCTACAGTCTTTCTGGTGATACAAAACTATTATAGGGACCAAAGAAAGCTAAGGTGATTCAATAGCATACCTGCTAATTCTAGAAGATTATGAACTGATTCCTTGTGCAAATTTAGCTCTTTACATGAAATGCCCAAACTGCACTTGGATTTCACAAAAGTGTTGCACGCTAAGTAGAGAGCCTGAAAGATAATCAATAATAAAAAGACCTTAATGACAAAGGAATATAGATCTGTTCAGAATTCTATAGTTATCAGGATTTCTCCCTTCAAACCTCAAGATAATTCTGAGGATTAATATTCACGGCTTCAGGCATATGGAACACTAAGTCCAGGGGCACACACAAGTCAGGTACAAGCTTCTGTGCAGCATCCTTGTGAATCGACTCAATTCTGCAGCTGGCAATGCAGTTTTGAGCATTCTACTCAAGGAAAAGAAGACAAATACCCATAATCATGAAAATAATATAAGTTTCTTGTTGCATGTAATGATTTGATGTACTCACATCATTCATGACGTCCCTATTCTTCACAGAGAGCACTGGTCTCACAATTCCGCTGTTAAATCATTCAAAACCAGTTTGCTTAGTCAATAAAAAAGACGGTTATACCTCTTCCATATATTAAAAAAAAGTATAAGCACAATGAAGGACCAAAAGATAGGGCAGAGGGTTGACTAAAGTTACGTGTCAATTTTCAACTTGTGGTAGTGAACACATTTATAAAAAAGGTTCACTTGTACGCTCAGATAAACTGCTGCAGTTCGATCATGAGCCATGATTACATATTCAATTTGTTGAACATACAAGTCTACAGAAACAAGCTATTTTCTCATAGTATGATATGCTTAATCTGATGCTAAAGACAAATGGATGTCAAAGTGATTTTAAGCAGGACGGAACAGTGAATAATTATTTAAACTTAACATTTTATGTCAGTTATTTAAACCAAAAATATTAACATCAAGTGGAAATGGAATCACATTTTTACATCTGTAGAATTAGAATTTATTACCAACATACCTAAAATTATATACCAAATGTCTTAGCAAAACAGTTGAGGATTAGCCTCTTATCCCATATTTCCTTTTCGTGCCCCCATAAGATCCCTGTAAATAGAGAAGACTTGGTGTTGTTTTTAGAAAACCACATTTTTTTCTAGGTTTTCTATATTTTGGTATACTCCCCATATTCTACTTTTGCACAAACATCAATGAGATCTTATTATTATATATATAACAAGAGAAACGCCTTAGCAGTTTACATATTGCATGCTTTATTTACTACTAACCTTCTCCTAACTATAAAGTCACCTTCTTTTAGCCCAGTTTTTGGCATTACCATGTCTACTGACTTGGAAGATCGAGCATCTTCAGCAATTTTTAGAAGCTTTAAACTTTCTTTCCAGCACTCTTCACCCCGCCACAGAAGCTTAACTGCAAATTTTGAGTTAAATCTTAGAAAAGGATTATATCAGAATGAATTCTTTATCTTTAAGTGAACGCTAGGAGACGGATAAAAGGAAGAAATTTGAAGGAAGAACTCTGAAGTCTAATGAGTTGTCTCCTCCTAGTAAAAGCACCTTTGGGGGAATATGGATGAAGGAGTCCACCAGACATTCCAGAAGCACCTCCACCAATGCCAACTTCATCGTATATGTCTATGCAAACATTTGATTCCTCTGAACTTTGCTGCACAACATAAAACAGATGCAGCTCTAATTAGCTGCATATGATAATTGAACTGAAAAGGAAAAAAGAAGCTGCCATAAGTAACTTAGCATTAAGACCCAGATAAAACGAATCTGTCAATGGAATTAAGCAATATGTGCTAATAGTATAAAGATTTTCTAGACTTGGATGAAACGAATTCCTAATAAGAATAATTTGCAGAAGGATCAGGCCTATTTGGACATTAAAAAAAATTTCACAAAAATCTGTTTGGATATTCATTCTTTCAATTTTTCACTCCAAACTTCAAAAAGTGGTCCAGAGAAATTTTCCTTGGACAACAACATACTACCATAAGCGGGGTCTAGGAAGGGTAGGATTACGCTGACCTTACCCAAGCTTTGTGGCATCGAAAGGTTGTTTCCGATAGATGAGGGCTCAAATTTTCTCACAAAAAACTTTGACATTTTTTCAAGTGAAATAAATGTTCAACACATCCAACTTCCAAACGCCCATTTTCAACTTAACTTCAAATACAATTATTATCTTTTTCAAGTATCACTCAATTCATGTTCAAACGCCTACTAACTATACATACACCATAGATTCGTTACAAATTAGATATCCTATTTCCAATGCTATCAATACACTTACAATACAATTACAGTGGTGAAGCCAAACCTTTTACTAAGAAGGTTCAAAATATGAAGTAAACACTCCAAAAACCCAAAGGGATTTCAACATCTACTATGTATACATAAAAAAAATAAGTTTGATTATATATAAACAATAGGGTTCAGATGAACCCCTTGGCCATACATAGCTCAACCCCTGCCTAACAGTAGCATAAAAAATTACGAACACTGCCTACGGAAGTGAAATAAATACTCCACAAGCAATAAATGTATGTAAAGACAAAGTGGGGATACTTGCAACAAATGCCAAGCCACAGATAATCCAGCAAATCCAGCACCAAGAACAGCATATCTGAACAAAAAATCCAATTCCAAACAAAACCCAAGTCAGGAAAAAAGAAAAAAATCAAGATTAATGTACACCTTTCTACATTGGCTTACTTACTAACCTGAGGGGTCTTTGTGAAACAGCAGCATAGCATCTGAATGTAGAAGAAAAAGACACCCTTTTAGGAGAAAAGTGGAAAAGGCCACGACTTTGTGATAGTTTTGTAGAAAATAGCAATGGGTTTTGGATGATAAGCTCCATTGAAGAAGCTCTAGAGGTATTGGCAATGGTGTCTGCTTTGTAAGGCGCTGAGGTTTAAGCCAAACCCGTTAACCCGATTTTCTATTTATAGC
>DF358988.1:0-23917 GCA_000787875.1 Solanum virginianum | reverse complement strand
TTTCTATTTATAGCAAATCGGGTTATATTGGAAACGGAAATGGGAAAAATGCTTTCATTTGTTTTTTGGATAGTTAGGTACGTTGGACAAATGTAGATTGTTATGAGATAAAAATTTGGCAAAATACATAAAATATATCTAACGTGAATATTTATTTTTAATGGATATATGATCTAAATTGTTTACCTATTTATCTCTTTAACCTTTTTATTTCGCCATGCATGAATACTGTAAAATAATTTTATGTGATACTTTAGCAGCATATATATACCATATCGATACTATATAGAATGCGCTCAATTTTCTGTGATACTCTGAAGATATATTGATACTCAATTGGTATTATATTGGATTATATTTTTTTTAAGAAACAATAACAAATAAATAAAAAAATTATTAAATTCCAAATTAGCAAAAAATATATTCTTATGATACTTCGTCAATATATTGATATGTACCATATAATTTTGAGCCTTTTTTAATAAATAAAATAATTAAATTTTTTTATTAAAATTACAAATTTATTTATTAAATTCTAAATTAATAAAAAATATATTATATACTCTGATATATTGATATAAAACTGAAGTTAATCCTATACACCACTAATATATTTATAACTTATTAATATATCATACTATATCAGCACACAAATTTTTATTAGTATAAGAGTATAAAATATAAAAGAACTAGTTTTCCATATTTTTAATTAGACAGCTTACGACCAAAATGACTAGATACACTAAAAAAAATTACCTAGATAATTTCCTTCGACACTTTTTATTATGTCTAGTGTCAGCTACATGATGTACCGCATAAGTTTAGAGTTAACTTTAACCCGAAATTACATTAAAAAACAAATCTAAACCCTGATAAAACTGCAGATGTTAAGAATCCAACAGCATTGTGGTGCATATCCAAATAAAATATATTAGATTGCTCAGAATAACTTAAAACACTCCTTTGACAATTGCAGTTCACTAATCAGTAGACTAATGTACAGGGATGTTTAGAGGCAGTATCTAAATCAATAATTTAAATATTTCTGCTTGATTTGCTGAGGGCATAAGAAATCACCAAATTGCGTGCGATTTGATGATCTCAGTTGACTGGGGATACTGTCCTTGTGATGTCAAATCTTTAGGCTTTTCGAACTATGACTCTCCGTTCTCGTTTGTACTCTACTTCATCCCTTTGATGCATAATTATCAGTGCTCTTCTTACCTGACAATATTCAGCATAGCATCAGGACAAGGTTTTTAGAGTATCGTTAAATATGTCTAGAGTTCTATTGGTTCATTACCAAAAAAGTATTGGATAGGGCACCAAAAATCAAATGAATGGAGCAAACAAAGGAAAATATTATGAACTGAACGACTCTTACAATTGATTCGTTCATGCCCATCCTGGTCAGTTCATCAACTAGCCGTCTCTCTGATATATGGCTACCGATACCCATTCTTCTCTTAATTTGGGTTTCAGCTTGCTATTCATACATGAACAAAATTGACACAATTAAATTGTGTAATTGGAACTTGGAAGGATGTATAACTTGGAAAAATTAAAGTGAATATTGGTTGCACAGCAGACAAACCTTTATCTCATTTGCCATCTCAGGAGTAAGATTTATGTGTTGATGGATTCCAGATCGTGCAGCATCCATTGTGGAAGTGTTGAAGAGCCTAATTGCTTCCAAAACATGATCCTCATTTGCAACTTGGGAGCTAAAATCATGATAAGAAAGAGGTAGAATATTGTTTAAAAAACTCTGTATAGGAGCTGAAAGAAAGGATAAAATACAAGTGAAACGAAACACATGTAAAAGGACTTCTAAACAACTTAAATGGCATAGGCAATAGCAGGATGATAGACCTCGAAGCATTTGAGCCTATGCAAGTGAAAAAGAAGCAACGTATAATTGTGGTTACTTACAGTCTCATTCTTGCAAGAGCTTCACTCAACCTCACTATGGCCTCTAGTTGCCGCACAGTAATTGGTATTGCTGCTGCCTCCCCAGTTTCATTTGACTGCCGCCTCATATCCTGTAGCAGATAAGGAACAAATATCACTGAGCGATGTACAACATTTTCATAATCAAGATTGCACTGAAATGTTTTTGGAAGTTTAATTCTGGACAATCTCCTTGGCGAGCCTGTTGATATAATTACCTGCCTAATTTTGACATAGCTTTCTTTTAACATTGAGGCTGCAGCATCTGATAGTCGCGGATGGCAATTGGCCTTACAGTATTGGATATATCTGCAACAGGAACTCAGTTGCTTCAACATCTATACCTTATAAGTTACAGCAATAATGAAGTGCACAACTTTAAGCCATATTAAGAACCAACCTTTTCAGCCAATTATAATCCTTAGAAATTCTAGTGTCATCCCTGGATGCTTCAGCAGATGCATGGACCTTGACAATATGGCTAGCAATACGCTGTAGTGAAAGAAACACTCAGTAAGTGAAAACACATTCTTGCATGTTCTTACACAAAACAAGCAACAGTGAAACCTGCTTCAAATTACGTCAATGAAAATATTTGAAAATTAAATGCCCAATTATTTGTGATTTCATGTGCAGCACACTACAATATCTAGATGCCTAATTTCTTGATCAAACTGAAGTCTAGACAAGAAAATGTTTATGTCACATGGAATGGATAGGATTGTCTTACCTTGTCCTGATCGTACTTCCTGATGTCTTTCACAATGAAAATCAAATCAAATCTTGAAAGAATTGTTGTCTGCAAGTCAATGTTATCTTGTGCAGTCTGCAATGAAATAGCACTTCAGGTCCTGCTTTATGCTAACACAAAATGTAGAAAATTGTAAAAACATAATACAATTGAAAGGAATTATAGAGACCTTGAGATCATCATAGCGTCCAGATGGAGGGTTAGCCGCAGCAAGCACTGAGGTTCTTGAATTAAGGACCGTTGTAATTCCAGCCTTGGCAATGGAAATCGTTTGCTGCTCCATTGCTTCATGAATAGCAACTCTAGTAGCCAGTAAGAAGCACTTTAGAAATTCTTATGAGAGAATATAGTGGGAAAAAAAGGAAGGAATAACTCTGATCTACCTATCTTCTGGCCTCATTTTGTCAAACTCATCAATGCAGACAACTCCTCCATCCGCCAAGACCATGGCTCCCCCTTCTAGGTAAAACTCCCGCTGATTTGTTGCAAGGAAACTTGTCATTTTGAAATATATTGAAAATTAACATTTATCTCAAATGGTTTCTAGACCAAGGTAAATATAGAAACTTACAGAGCTATTATCCCTAATGACAGAAGCTGTGAGACCAGCAGCAGAAGATCCCTTGCCAGAAGTGTATACGGCTACTGGGGCTGTCTTTTCCACAAATTTTAGGAACTACATGATAAAATAAAATAATTAAATAATTCAGACTCTCATTTGCATTGGAAATAGAAACAAGGATGAATCAAAATAGAAAACCTTGCGAACCAAATGCCAAATTAAATTGCTCTTATGAAAATGGAATTTCATGTCAACAATGACACCTTCTAATCAATGAGTTTAACTGACCTGTGATTTAGCAGTTGAGGGATCCCCCAAGAGCAATACGTTGATATCACCTCTTAATCTTACACCATCGGGCAAGAACTGCAAAAACAGAGTTAGAGATCAACCAATTAATAAACAAAGAACAATTGACATTGAAGGAAAAATAGCATACCTTCCTTGACCCTCCAAATAAAAGGCATGTCACAGCTTTCTTGACATCAACATGCCCAAATATTGAGGGAGCGATCATTGAGCATAGCTTTTCATAAGCATTACTATCAGATGCAAATTTCAGGAAATCTTCTTTCTACAAAAAGCAAGGCCATGAGAACTGATGTATAAGGGAATAATATCCAATCAGATTAAAGCCCACACCCCGATTGAAAAAAATAATGCTGTCCAAAGACTCGAAACAGCATGGCAATATATCAGCATACTTTTAGCAATCTGTTATATCTTTCAAATGTAAAGCTTATTCGTTCAGCACTTGATCTGCTACACAGAGGCAAACCCTCCCCCCCACAGTCCATAGCTTGACCAACATTACTTAATCTTCCCCAGCTTTTTTCCACTCTGTGCATGCTTCTTTGCAAGTTTTTTCACTGTGAATTGTGAGGGTATGTAGGTGGAGACCATTATCTATATGCAGTCTATGCAATTGAAAGCATGCTGCTAACATTAGCTTAAAGCTCTCAATTACCACATGCTACTGATAATTAAAAAATTACCTCATCTACTGTGAAGTTAGCTGGCCCTCGAGAATTGGCCTCATTTGTTTCTTCCAATCCGACAACTCTAATATAAGGCTGCCTAACAGCAACAGCTCCTTTGTGACTGCATCCGAGTTAAGCAATAGTAACCCAGAAGTTAAAAAAAGAGTTGCTAACAACGAAGTGACAAACACTACAAAATTGAATTCTTATATCACTTGGTGGACTCTTACGATGTCGATGAATTTGAAGCTTGAAAAATACTGTAGATTCCCATTATCGTCAGCCTTGTACCAGGCACTATAGTTTGAACAAGATGACGATCTATAGATAGAAGCATATTTCTGGGCAGCTCTCCGGTAGGAACATCCTATAATTACCTCAAACAAAAAACACAAGTAAAATGAGAATATGACATAAAGAAGGCGATTACTGATTGCAGTCAAGCCTCTCTTCTGCATCTAAATGTTTCCTCACCTCGGGGTTTTCCTGCAATTTGAGTGTCTGCTGGTCAACATACTTGCTTTTATCTGGAACCACTACCCACGGATCAATAGGACACGGTTCCTCCCCTACCTGCAAAAATTCCTACCATTAGAATATCATCCTAATTAAACTTTGACTTAAGAGTTCCCAGTTTTCATTCCATAAACCTGAGGAACATGATCACAAGAACGAGGTACAATAGCTCCTCCAAGCCCTGGACGACATGGGACTATCTTCACATTTTTGCAGTTCTTACATAGCAAGGTCACATAAGTTGCCTTCGCTTTAGTCTTTGATGCAGCAATAACAATTCCAGATACCTTGACCAGCTTTGATATAGAGTGTGCCTAAACAAAACAAGGATTGTAGAAATAAGGAGATTAGTGCATCAATCAGAGAAAATCTAAGATAATCAAGAAAAAGGCAAAGTTCAAACAACAACTAACCCCAAGGGAACGCATTGACATTGAATCCTGCTCCGACCTCAAGAGTATTTGTACTTCACCTATCTCTGGCTCCTCCATTTCTCCACTCTCACCAGCTACCCTTGATTTCAAACTTGCAAGAACCTCCGCTGCTGCAGTTTCAAACTAGAAACCCAGGACACACAAAAAAAGTTATTGAGTGGTTCTTGAAAATATCCGGATTAATGATATTACAATATTTCATGTAATTGAGCTACACAAAAAAAGTGTCATTCAGTAGTTGGTTCTTGAAAATATCCGGATTAATAATATTACAATATTTCATGTAATTGAGCTACCAAAAACAACGATACACTGATCTTAACCATACTTTTCACTTACAAAAAGGTTTTTAGTTCAGCCACACACAAACTGCATTATTATCCACGAATAACAAAGGCCAATTTGTATATAAAACAATTCCTTAACAAGTGTCAAAGTTTCACAAGCCAACGGATGAATGGTTAGATGTATACTACCCATTTCAATTACTTTTACCTGTCATTCTTCACTTCACGATTTAGAAACAAATAATGTACTATATAACTGCATCTAGAGGGGTAAACTATTATATCAAAGGGAAACATTTCTCATGCCTCTATTCATACAGTAATGTAGCCTTTCAGCAGTGAATATGGACAAACCCACTACTTTCGATTCCAACTAACTATAAGTAACAACCATGCCCCACAAATCCAAACGCAACTATTTAATAACTCAGATGCAAACATATGCAAATCCCACAAATGCAAACATTTACACTTTTGAAAAGTCAAATTCGTGAAAATTACACCCATCTGTTAAGCATGTAGTAAATTATGATTGGGCATACATCAATCTGACCACCATTAGTTATCACATCAAAATATAATCCTAACAAAAATAAACTTCAAGTGAACCAGGATACTAGTCTATACCCAAACTACAACAAAACAAACCATAAAAAATCATAAATAAGTATCCTTTTCCATTATCAACATAGTCATAATCCAAATAGGCATTCACTTCAACAAATCCACATGTAATTACAACACAAAGGACAACCTAAATCCATTTAACTCTCAAGTTCGTAAACCACAAATTCACATCCATAAATCAACAGTCATAATTATTCATTTTCAACAAATCAACATGCATTTACAAAGAAAATACAAACTAAATCCATTAAATTGTCGAGTTCATCAACCAACAGTCATATAACAATTATCAACAAATCAACATGCAATTACAACAAAAAATTACAAACTAAATCAGTTAAACTCTCAAGTTCATCAACCACCAATCACATCCAGATATCATAATCCAACATAACCATTCATTTTACACAAATCAAAATGTAATTACAACAAAGGAACTAATTAAATCCATCAAACTCTAAAATCCATCAACAACAAATCCACATCCACATACTACCAACAACACATACCAGAGGAAGGTAATCAGCAGGGTTCTGGCGAAGGAGTTCAGGTAGGGTTTGGTCCCGTTCATAGGCAAGTAGATCAGAAAGGTTAATAATAAGGTAATTTTGGTTCTCGAGAAGAGCTTCTCTGTAAGGAAACACGTTCGGCTGAGATTTATCAGGGAAGTTTCTGATGAACTCCTTGAACTTCCGGAGGATGACGTGGCGGCTAGTCCCTCCATTTTCGGCATCTCCGGTGGCTCCGCCGCCGTGAGGAAACTGAGCTTGGTCGCTGTAGTATACTGCTCCTTCGTCCCAGCCCGACATCTCTACTTTCTCTCACTAAAAATCTCGCTATTTCTCTCTCTACAAATTCACTTTCTCTGTGAGTGCGGTTTGCTCTCTGTTTTCTGGAAGAGGGTTTAACGAAAGAGAGGAGTGATTTTGGCGGGAATTGTTTGGCGGGAAAAATAGGCACGTGAGTAGCACGTGTGTGAATGCTGACGGAGGAATTAGGGGATACTACGAATATATAAGCTCTTATTTGATTTTTTTTCTTTTTAAATTCGAACAAAAAATATATAATATAAAGAGTGCAATCTAATTTGTTATACGCAACGTGTTATTTTATTTTGAGAAAAATTAAGTTTATGTCCTTTTGAATCAAATTATATACGTACATATACTCATTTATATTTATGTTCTCCTACTTAATTGCAATTGATATCTTTCTAATTTGTCTACTGTTAAAATTCGAACGCTGATGTTAACGCCTGCCTTATACGGTACTAATTAGGCATCACATACCAACGAAATATCGTAGAGGATACTCTATGGAGTATCACAGAGAATGACAACATTCAGTGATACCTTATTAATGTCATATCTTAATTGTTTCTTAAAACAATATCCAACCACATATGATATTTATAACGTACTGATATACCAACGGAATATTACATAAAATTAAACTCAGTTCTATATAATATATACATGGTATCAATATACTGATGGAGTATCACAAATAATATATGTTCTAATAATTTAGCATTTAATATCGTTTTTAGTTGTTTATTACTTATTTCTCAAAAGAAACGAGTCTAATCCTATATGATACCATTAGGACACTAATGTACCGATGGAGTATCACAAATAATACATTTCCTACTAATTTAGAGTTTAATAAATAAGATTATAACTTTGATAATTTTTCTTAATTATTTTGTTAAAAAAATCTTATATAAAACCCATAGGAGATCAATATACCGATTGAGTATATGATACCAATATAGTACAAATATACTGATGAAGTGTCACAGAGGATTAATTCATACCAGCTATACTAATGTCGTGGAAGAAATAAAAAAGAAAAAGTGAGTTAAGAGGGGGGGGGGACTATTAAGAGTAAATAATTGAGAATATTATGTAACTAGGTAAGCATATGATATGCATTTTCATTATACCACTATAGTTTTAAAAAATACAATTTATAATTATAATTAGGATTTTGTTGGTATTTTCGCTCTCTTCTCTTCCTTTCTCTTTACTCTCTCTGCAATTTCTTGCCAAATATACAAATGCGTATGTATACCCAATCATATATATACATATATACAATTATCTAACAAATATACATATTCAATTCAACTGATATACATATACAATTCATCTTTCCACTCTCTATTACTCGTCTCTCTCTTCCTCCCTTTCTAAATCTCACTCGCTTCCTCCCCCCCCCCAACCCAATCTCGCTTATCAAATACACATATACATATGTATATCAATGACACATATTAATCATTTGACAAATGTACATATACAATTCGCCTATTTCCACTCTCTTTCCCCTCTGTCGATCTCATTAGCCTCTTTTCTATAATATATAACTACGAATCGTAATTTTAGCAAATTATAGTTATCTTTTACTTATTATGTTCCAAATGTTTGCTTTCTTTAAAAGATACACTAAAAAGTTTGGGTTAAATCCAATTTGAGTAAATAGTTTACAATTGAATTAATTTTTGTGTAATTTTTCCTTTTATATTATCTTAAAATATCTTTTGTTTGGCTAATATCTATCTCATTATAACTTGTATTTTCTATAAAAACAATTTGAAGGACAAAAAAGGTATAGCAGGCCAAATATCATTTCACCCAAGTTTGATTCACCCCTGTACCTTTATGAGGTAGTGGTAAGATCTGCTTGCACTTCATCTTCCCCAGATATCATTTCTAGACTTTATATACTTCCCCAACTATATGTAAAATTTCATCATTCAACACCTATTCTATTTGCAATCACAACAGGGGAGAGCGATTATCGCTCTATAAACACTTCCCAGTAATATATAACATTCTATGCCCTATACACAGAATTGACATACAGCCAGCCACATTATCAACACATTTAAGGATACTAAATGCATTTTTTACTAATTACAATCAAATTGCTCTCACTTGTAGAGCAGATATCCTTCCTTCTTCAAGAACCAAAGTGCTCCTTCCGCTGCATGCTCAGCTGCATCTTTCTTTTTCAACCGAGGTTCTCCATAAGCCTCTATAACTCTTGACATTTCTTCAATCTCCACCACCACTCGGAAAGTAAACCTGAAGATGATTTGTAAAAGTGAAGGAATGTATACGTAAAATTTTGCAGTTATTCGAGGGCAAAACATAAATATGAGCAAGTGCGGGCACAACATAAGCTATATTACTGTCTTACTCACTCTCCCTTTGTTTCTGTCTATATCGACAGACTCCATAGGCTCTAAAAATGTCAAGGAATTTAGGATGCACAAAGCACAAAAATAACCAAGAATAGAGGATGATGTTGGTGGTATTAACATTTCTTGGTTAGATCAGAAGAAAGCGCTTGAGGCAATACAGGGGTCTCATGGACAACATTAAACATACGACCAGCAAGAACTTTTCTTTATAAGGTTCCAAGAATTAAAAGTAAGAACTGCAAGTCAAATGTCGAACAATAAACTGGTGCAAGAAATTAACTACACGAGTTTTGTCGAGAAGAGGCAAAATAAGACAGCATAGCACTGCCATCTCAAGCTTTCTATGTCTCTTGGAGGGATAATTTAAATGCCCAGGCTTTATGGGTTATATCAATGTTATTTCAAATAGTAAAGATGAAGCACCTGTCACTAACTCCGCCCCAAAGGTTAGGTCATGAGGAGGATTTGTCAAAGTCCATTTAAGCAAACAACTAGTCCATTCCCCAACCAATGAAACTCTTAACATCCCCTTTGCATCTGGGCTCTAACTGGAGCATGGATAGGATCCCCAAAAGTTAGCTCATACGGGAGGATTGCCCAAGTCTATATAAGCAGTCTACCCGTCAGTAAGCCAATCAATGTGGAACTCTAACACCCCCTTCATGCCGGGCCCAAGCGAGGACTAAGATCCCAAAAAGGGACGAAGCCAACTCTGATACCAAGTAATCAGATGGAAGAACATGTATTTCATTCAAAGGCGGCAGCAATATAAACACACACTGTGTTCGCTGACCAAGGAAAAAAGTAAAATAAATACAATAAATCTGCTAACTATACATGGGAAAATGTACATATTACAGAGAGATGTATACGTTCATCCTGTAAAACCAGTAAAAGTTTTTGTTTGCTCAATTTGGGCCACTTCACGAAACTCTATATTTTACAACTTAATATTTGGTTAATTCAAGTTGTTTAGTACTCCCTCTATTTCAATTTATTTGTCTTACTTTCCTTTTTAATATGTTTGAAAAAGAATTCATCTTTCCTAATTAGGCAACTCTTCAATTTCAACATCTCACCAAACATGTTTTAGAACACAAAATTAAAAGACATTTTGAAACATTATACATATATTTAGTTTAAGACCCCATGATTCGAACTTCTTTAATTTTCTAAACTCCGTGCCCAATAAAACTATTACAGCCACAACATACTATGGGGTATGGATAGGGTAATGTGCACACAACTATCCTTGTGAAGGTAGAGAGAGTTGTTTCTAGAAAAAATTCGACTCAAATAAAGCATATCAACATCATATATTGAAACTAAGACAAACAAATTGGAAGGGAGGGGAGTACAATTTAGTTTACTTTTCATGATTGCAGGAATCTACTCAAAATTCGGGAATGAAAATAAGAACCATTCTTTACTGGTTTGGTACGTACTCTTTCAAGTGACTTGGCCCTGTCTCCTTGCAACATTCAAATAAAGGAGGTTTCCAGCAGTTGGCAGCACAAATTTCATGCAAACGTGATTTTGCCGATTCAGTTTTTGAACCACCTGAAGTATTTTGGAGTAAGAAAATGATAACATGGATAACAAAGCAGATAGATATCCTTGTTTATTGTTACCTATAGCTTTTGAATCTGCCTTAGAGCCATTACTCATGATGGTCAGGTCAGAATTAGAATGTCCAGATGCCTCTGGGAACGACGACTTTCTCGGAGGCTTAAACTTGAAATTGCAATTTCTTGCTAGTTCCTCACTAATAGGGAATACTTTTAAGTCACAATCACTTTCAGATGCTTCATGCTTATCCAAGTAAGCACAACTAGTGGTAAGAACACAGGGTGTTTCATCATATCCTATCAGTTTAGCTTCCATCTTAATAGCTGTTTTCACCACTTGCTCCAGTGATTTGGACTTGGGCTTATAGCCTTGCGCCTGCACATTGGAAGACATTATTGGACAGCAAATAGCTATGTAAGAGAAGTCAGATATGGGAGGTGCTAAAAGCTAAAACGGCAACTACTGAAGAAGCAATGATAAGACAGATGGACAGAAGAAGGGCAAAGAAACAGTGATTCTGCCCTCCATGATAACGGCTGATCAGCACACAACTGCTGGGAGAAGTAAAGAAAATAAAGCAGCTTGCGGTTTAAGTTAGAAACTCTAGCAGGGAGAGCAAGCAAAATCATCCACCAGCCAGAAAGTACAAGCCAACAGTAACAACAACAATGACAACAACATACCAGTAGAATCCCACAAGTGGGTTCTAGGGAGGGTAAAATGTACCTAGAGCTTACCAGTACCTCATAGAGATAGAGAGGTTGTTTCTGGAAGACCTTTGTCTAAAAAATCAAGCCCCCTAAGCAGAATATACTAGATATGGAAAAAAAGGGAAAAGAAAAGAGAAAAAAGGAAAACGACTAATAATGAAAAGCAAATGATAGTATAATAAATACGATAAAAATTACAAATATAACACGAATAATGACAACACGAAATATAAAGACACGACTAATCCTACTAACCTACTATGTCACAAGGCCATACATCAACTTTACCCCTACTAAGCCTATTAGCCTTCTATCCTAATACGCGACCTCCACTCCTTTCTATCTAAGGTCATGTCCTCGGTGAGATGAAGTTTCGCCAAATCTTGTCTGATCATCTCCCCCCAATACTTCTTCGGTCTACCTCTACCCCTCCGTGTAACCCCTAAATCTAACATCTCGCACCTCCTAACAGGAGCATTAGTACTTCTTTTTTGCACATGTCCAAACCATCACAATCTCGCTTCCCTCATCTTGTCAGCCACAAGGGCCGCCTCTAACTTCTCCCGAATGGTCTCATTCCTAATCTTATTACTCCTGGTATGTCCACACATCCATCTCAACATCCTCATCTCCGCAATTTGGATATTCAGCTGATGGGACTAAGAGGTGTTGACTGGCCATTTGGGGATACAAATTCTGGTTTTAAATTCATACACTCTAATTCGCAGCTGCAACAAATCAATTGCCTTCTCCGAGTTTCATTCAAATGTTGGAATCAATAATTTTAAGTAGTTAAAGTTCAGCAATTTTTCGCAATTAAGATAAATGGAGAAAACAGAAGTTAAAGACCCAAATTTTAAATTCGTCAATGAATAAAAGAATGCTGAAAATAAGGAAACAAAGTTGACATAGCTGAACTCTACAAAATCATACTCCTCTCAGTTTCCATTTGATTGTCATACTATACTTTTTAGACTGTTTCAATTTTTTTTGGCAACTCTTTAATTTCAACTTTCCATATAACATGTTTAATACCACAAGAGTAAAGGACATTTTGATATATTTGACGTATCTTTAATTTAAGCCACATAATTGAAAAATCTTCTTTACTTTCTTTAACTCCGTCCAAAGTCATGACAGATAAACAAGTTGAAATGGAGGGAGTAAGAAAGATTCTAAAAGCTGTGTATATTTCAATACAAAGATCTCCAAGGAAACAAAGAAATTCCAGATGAGAATGAAGAATATGAATGAGGTAGGGGACATTGTCAACCAACAAAACAAGAAACAAAGACTTAAAAATAATTTAACATGGAGTACATGCTGTGAGATATATAACAAAGGAGAATGAATTTATGTGATTGCATGACTATCTATGTTGAGATATTTTCCTGAAAAGCAATATTTCAAGTATATATTTCATGCCTAATGGAAACAAGCTGCAGTTTGTTCTGCAATTCATTTTTCTTCAAAGTATAAACAAGCTGCGGAGGTGAAACCCCCTATTTATTTTGCTCACATAACATACAGAGAGAGCTCCAACAAGAACAAACAGACAAGAGTCAATTGTAAGTACCTTTTTCAAGATACCAGCAGCAGAAATCGAGATGCACACAAAAATATAAAAGAGTGAGATGCATACCTTCAAACTTGAACATAGTTCCTGTGCAGCCATTCTTTGGGCAGCTTTTTTATTAATATTGAGAGCAGAAGCAGTTGCAGAAATATTCTCCCCATTCACCATGGCCTCAACTAAAAATTTGCAATCTTTTTTTGACGGAAGAAACTTTAAATGCCAGCCATAAGACTGACAAAGTTCATAGAGTTCTCTTGTCGGATTAAGCTGCAACCTGGTAAAGCTCATGATGGGCTTTAAGAAGGAGAGTATAATATGCCAAGCACGGTTCAAGTCAAACCCTGTGTCAAGTAGGATTGCGCCCATACAAGACTCCACCAAGTCGCCAAGGGCCTGAACCAACCAATGAACATGGGAGAAAAATGAAGATTCATCTTTTTGGTCAAGTAAAATTTTATTAGAAAAGAGCCAAAAAAAAAACCCCGTATACAAGAAGTACATATATAAAAAAATCTCATAAAAGGATATGTTTTTCTATGAACGAAACTCAATCTTCTATACCTATCAGTGGTTTATGCAGTATATCATTCATTGGGACTCTCCATTCATCCAGATGCACTCCTGTCAATTGGGCATGACATGGGCATTATACCTCTTACGAATCCTTACATGTACTGGTAGGATCTATCTAAAATTCCATGCTCCTACCATAAAACACCCAATGTAATCCCACAAGTGGGATTTGGGGTGTTTAGAAGGCTCAGCGGGGTAAATTCTCCGCACCTGAGTTGGGTAAATACATATACACGACAATTTCCAGCTTTTCTACCCAAAACTTCGAAATCTGGAGTGTTGAATCTATGGTCTATAGAAACCTTCCACCGTGGCTGTCAAACAAGTGTTTGAGTACCTATTTCTTTGCAGTAACAACTTGCTATCCATCTTATTAAGATCCAAATTCTTATACCTGAATTCTTTTTTAGGAGCATACTAAAATGTAATTTTTTACATTTATTCGATGAAGGAAACATTTTTTATACTACATCTAAGGGTCAACACAAACCATTATCAACTCTGCATAAGACACTCAATCATCCATCAATATAAAAGACTTCATCAATAAGTATGTTGAATACCTTCGGACAAGATGGCTCTTCACCCAGCCTTTTCGTTGAATCTGGAGTGAAATTGACATATCTAGTAATTGATTCACGGAGGCCACTAGAATCACAAAGTATATGACTGTGGAAGCTTTGGCTCACTGCAACAACTGCAAAGGTATTGTTGTTTACAGAACATGATCTCAGATCAGTCAACTGGCCAGGCGTCAGTTTTGGGTACACAGAGTATAGATATGATGTGATCAAATAATCAAGGACAGCATCTCCAAGAAACTCCAATCTCTGTTAAAGAAAACCAAATGTTCAAAGAGAGAAGTTGTTGTAAGGGTAGTCCTAGCTTGCCTTACGAAACAATAATAAAGTTTTCAGAAAAAGTAGGTTATTTAGGAAGAGCAATTTCATACCTGATAGCAACCCCCTCCATGCTTGTTATAAGATGGATGTATAAATGCCTGAATGAGTAAACCCTTATGGATGAAAGAATAATCTAATAAACGTTCAATGCCCAGAACATCTATTTCATCAGCAAGTGGCATAAAGATTTTGCTTGCAGAACAGATACTTTTTAATTGTGATTCTTTGAAATCTGTATGGATACCAATCCATTTAAGAAATGCAGTTGCTGCTTTGAAGCCACTGTCCACCACAAAAGCACCAACAAGGGCTTCAACTGTATCAGCAATTGTTTTCTTACGCAACCAGTGATGACATTTGCTACACCTAACTTCAGTCTTTGCACCATCTGTACCGCTACTGCATAGAACATGTATGTTTTTTTCTGTTTGCTTGTTACAGGTTACAGGACACGGACGGCCTACTACATAGAAGTGGTTGGGTTCAAATGATTGATCACGTATATATCCCTGACACAGAAAATCATAGAGATTCAAACAAATTGAATTAGAGCACAAACATCTAAAATGTGTCGATAAAACATAGGCATAGAAATCAAGTCGCATTAACGTAGTATTGTATGACTCCCTCCCCTCATATTAAACCACAATTGACTCTGATTTCTAACAGTTCATTTTAGCTATGCAGTCATTTTATATTCATGATTTCATATTTATGTTCAATTATTGATATATACAATGCCAGCTGTCTTTAGTTATCACAAAAAGAAAAAAGAAAAACAGAAAGCTCAGTCCAACAACATAGCTCATTACAAATAGAGGGAGTTATTTTAGGATGGTGAATATGTTTGTTTGACATTACGGATTGCTCTTGACAACATTCAGATATTTGCACAGAGGACAGCATACTTATGACAGTCTTGAGTAAAACATTTCTTCATGCTAGCAAAAGGAAACGTCAGCTATTACTGAATGTTAAGGTGAATCAAGACAACATCAGACTAACTTAGTAGAACTACTTTGTTTCAATGATGGAAAGGAAGAAACACTCATTACCAGCTAATTAAACATTAAACCAACGTAATGTGCTTAAAAGTGTGCCATGAAAATTATTGAGAGTATAGTATTGAGCATTCCAACATACTTCACATATTTATTACAGGTGATCACCGTTAGAAAAAGCAGGAATGACTTCAACGAAATTTTTATGGGACTCGACAGAATAAGCACAGAAGTTTCACTTGGTGCGGTGGAAGACTGTTACATCTTCCAGGTGTTGGGGTGGGCTTGGGGTTAAAGAATTGAAGGTTTTCAATCAGGCCCTTTTAGATAAATGATTGAGAAGATTTGGGACACAGGAATATGTTTTGTTGATAAAGATGCAAGGAAAAACATGGGGTTTGGAGGCTCTTTTTTTTTTTTTTTTTTGAAACAGGTCACTTTTGTATTCCAGTAGTACTGAAGAACCACATTTACTAAGGTGGAAATAGATACGAAGCATGCCAAAAATAAGATCAAGCCTAAATGGCATCTAGGACATCTAGGATAGATTCTTTATCACCAGATTAGAGTTTAGTACACCAAAAGCAGAAAAACAAAATACAGTTCAGCTTAATCTTCTGTTCTGAAGCACTTTTATCCTCAAAACAACTGTCATTTCTTTCTGTCCAAATTGTCCACCATATACATGAAGGGATGATCCTCCATCTCGCTCTTTTCCTTGCTCCAACTCCAGCTTCCTCCCAGCTAAAAAGAGTGTCAAAATCTTTCTTTCATTGACCATGCTATGCCTCTGAGATTGATAAATATCTTCCATAGTTGATCTGTGATTCTGCAGTGTAGGAAGAGATGATTTACTTTCTCAGCTTCCTTTTCACATAAGAAGCATCTTGAGCAGAGTGATATCTTCCTTTTGATCTCATGAGTCAGGACAATTTTGTTAGCTAGGAATCACGTAAAACTTGCAACTTTATAAGGACTCTTGAAATAGTAGTTTGCGGTTCTATTTAATTCTGTAACTTAAACCCTGTGTTGACTTTATAAAGTCCTTTAGGGTGTCCATTCCACCACAAGCAGTCCTCTCGCATCCCTTGAAAGCCCTCCAGCTGCTTGAATAATTCAATTGCTCTTCGGATTTCCCGGTCATTCATCCCTCTTCTGAACCTCAAATTCCATCCCTGTTGTCTCCACATCTCAGGCACTGTTTTGTGTTGATCTTGGGCCAGGTCAGATAGATCAGGGAACCAGTTCTTGCAGAGGCCTTGTCCTTATCCATTTGTCTTTCCTAAACACTTTGCCCTTATAAGGTAGGTAAGACTGTACACTCCATCCTCCCTAGGCAAACTTGTGGGATTTCACGGGATATGTTGTTGTATAGAAGATTGGGTGGCATTTGTAGAAAATCACATCTTTCAGTAGTTTTTTTTCTATTTTCTGATATACTTCTTGTATATGGGTGATTTCGTGCCCAGATAATATTCAATAAAATACCTTATCAAAAAAGTGAGCAGTAGAAACAAGTTTGTTGTTCCAGACACTTACCAAATTCCCTCTTTTTACTTGGTTGAACAGGAGATCATCTAATCTTATACTCCCTTATTCTCAATTTTATATGATAATATTTCTATTTTAGTTACTCTCAAAATGTTTAACCCATTCCATTTTTAATCCATGAATGTATCAGATGTTTATTACTTCATTTGTCCCATTCCATTTTACGGTTGTTGACTATGACAAATTTTAATTAGTTAATTTAACAAATTTATTACATTAGTTACAATGGAGAAAATATAAGTTATTTGATACAGTGCAAATTATTTGAGGCCTCATAGCAATCAACAGAGATGAATTTTCCTTTTTCCCTATAAGCTTCAACAAAGAAATATTTCAATTTCTGCTCTTTTATTTGTATTAGGGATGTGAGATGCCAAACGGGCATCTGTTTTAGTACTAAGTAAAGATTTTAATATACACGACAGTGAATCCACTTCCTTACAATGAAATAGTGTGAACTTTGCAATAAGTCAAAAACCATATTTCGAAACAAGAAAAAATGAGCTATTTCTTATCTGAACATAAACAATGTGCCGTCACATCACTGAAGAAGTCGATCCATGTCTAGCATTTGGAGTTCAGCATCATTTACCTGTAAATTGTTTCTGATTGCTACCATGTAGAGATTGGAATTGTTCACAACGTTCGAGCGCTTTCTAGTTAACTGTCCTTCGTCAAAGGCATCATGCAAAAGAAAAAGATGTCTCCCAACTGCAAACTTGAGGAATGCATCACCAAGCACTTCAAACCTTTCAAGAGAAAAAGACTCGTTGCAGTTCTCTGTAGTGAGTGCTTCAAGAACCTGGCCCGGTTTCAGACAATTAATAGTAAACTCGGTAATTTATCAGGCATGATTCATAAGTTATGAACAAATGATACATGCAAGAAAGATGTGTTTTGATTGAGAGGACATATTACTAAGGAAGGAAGAATCCCTTACATGATCTATTGCTACTTCCCTTCCCTCAGGGAAAGAAGCAGATAGATAGCCCTTTAGTTCAACAGCGACAAGTAAGCTTTCAAGGCGATGCATGATCGATGGTAACAATGATAATGAGCTCCCAATATCTTTCGAAAATCCAATTATCTTGAGCTGGCAAATTTCAGGAGGTAGTTCAACAAAGTGCTCCTCTTTATTACGCGACTCTGCAATAGGGGGCCAAAGGAGAGTGTCATTCATTGCAAAATAATAACCACCTAAGTATGTGCGTCTCAAAATAATAGACAGAGCAGAAAATGATCTTATTTTCAATGAGAGAATAACAAGCTGCCATTCTGAAAATGCAGTAGGTTAAATCAAAGTAGAAAGCCCTTCATCTAGCCATAGATCGTTAAAAAATTATTTAAAACAGATGAAGTTCATAAGATATATAATCATGGACATTGTGGTCTTGTGCTCTAACCTAGAATGGGTGCGTATCATTTTCTCCCGTCATGTCTTGGTGAAGCTTAGTCCCAAAAGATCTATTAAAGTTTTAGAAGAAGACAGAGACCCTTCTCTTGGAGCTGCTCAGAACCTTACATCAGTGCAGGTATCCTCTAAAACCAAGTAGCCCTCTTCCACTATCCATAGCCTAATCAAGTCACGGATATTTTACAAGTTTTAAGCCAGAAAACAGATCTCAATCAGGCCTTAGCATTATTATTCATGTATTTGCATGCAACTGGACCTCTCACGGTAATATATTAGGTGTCAGTCTTATTATTTTCTACCACCGTTTACATTGACTTTACTAGAAGTAGTTTTAGAGTTCAATTTGCTTGATGAAAAGCCATGTTGAAGTGAAGAGCGTAAAAAGTCAAGGGTCAAGAAACTATTGAAGCAGCAATGTTACTGTTGGAAGTTAGTGTAGCAAATCCTCACATTAAACCCCCACCCCATCCCCCACCCCCACATCACAAGTCTTTTGAGTTTTGCAACAGATACAGCTCAGTTATGCAGCTTAAACAATTAACAATTACCTGAATAGCCTTTCTTCCGTAGTAAGTTTTCCAAACAGAAGAGTTGTTTTGCTTTTATTAGTGGTTGCTCAGGGTATAAAAGATTGACAGAGAATCTGTAGAGGAGATCTCACTTATTAGAAAATACATGATACACATCTGTAGAAATGATCAGAGCTTCAAATAGGGTGATGCAAGAATATATTTTTCTTCACGAGAATATCAAGCAAAGTGCAAAGAGGCAAGATATTCTCCACAAGTAACATCAGAGAGAGTAAAACAAATGTATCTCTAAACAAGAAGAGCATGCCAGTCGCTTTGGAGGCCAGTTAGTGTATCCTAAAAATAATCTGAGTTACACAAATGCAAAAAAAGAAACGTATTCTTTTCCAAACTAAAGCTGGTTGTATGCTTCCTAAACAAGACTAAACACAGATCAATAACAGCAAGTTCCTAAGCAAGTTACTGCTGGTATACCCCACAAGCCACAAGTAACATCAGAGAGAGTAAAACAAGTGTATCTCTAAACAAGAAGAGCATGCCAGTCGCTTTGGAGGCCAGTTAGTGTATCCTAAAAAATAATCTGAGTAACACAAATGCAAGAAAAGAAACGTCTTCTTTTCCAAACTAAAGCTGGTTGTATGCTTCCTAAACAAGACTGAACACAGATCAATAACAGCAAGTTCCTAAACAAGTTACTGCTGGTATACCCCACATTAATTAAATTTTTTTACCTTACCAAAAAGGAAAAAGGAAGTTACATCAGTAAGACTCAAGTCTGTTTATTACTCGAGACTCACAACAAGTATAAAATAGACATATAGTCAATAATCACAACAAATATTGACAGGCAAAAAAGAGAACTTCCAAATGCAAGTAAGGAAATGGTTCAATTGGTTCTTCAGCAGAAATTGGTTTAGACGCTCATTGACCTCAACAAGAACTCTTTTAACTTCCCTTCTATTTGCATCTAATTTGTAAATTTTCTCCCTTTATCTGGTCACACCAGACTGAGATTGCCAATGGAGAACATAGGGTCATTTCCACTTTATTAGGACTTGAATTCCTAATCTAGTTTACAGTAAAAATAAGATTCTCCAGGCAGAACGAAAGAAGCTATGCATATGTATGCAGGTAGAATCAACAAACGACAAGAACCGAGTTGGTAAGCAAATAAGAAATAAGAAAGTATTTCTACTTACATGTCATAGTAGTGCTCAACATGGTTTTTACAATCTTTACAAATGCTGTATGCATTTTTGTCTTTAACAACATCAGATATGAAGAAAAATGCATTCTTGCATGGAACATATACCAAACTATTGGCAACATCATGTATGTTTTTGGAACCATTGGCAAGTTGCAACTGGTCATCAGATTTAGACATCTTATTATTGTTTTTACATACTGAAGTCCCAAAAATTGGTGATGACAAGCATCTTCTGACAAGCTCCCAGTCCACGGAGATCTTATTATCCCCAAACAAATTGACAGGAAGCAGTAGGTAAAACTTTGAAGCTAAGTCGACATTCTCCTTTTTTTCCAAAGACACAAATTCTGAAATGAACTCAGAACGGTCTAGAATGATCTTGAGGAACATTCTCTGGAACTTCTCTGCTAGTTGTATCTGCGAAGAGAAAGTAATCAAAGTATTGAAGAGAGCCTTTCCATTAAAACAGAAGAGGGTCAAGTAGTTAAAAGTGTTAAAACCTCATTGTTCTCAAAATTAGTAGCTCCTGATGGAATAAGCTGTGTCTTCACAAATCTACCTCGAGCCAAGTTGAGATCAAGTTCCATTCTCTCAGCCTCTTGAGGTAAGGGTGCTTTCAAAAATAGGCCAAACTTCTTATACACCCTATCAGTAGGGCAAGGCAAAAAGCTTATGTAGTACGAGTTAAGGCAAACAGGATTCTCTGTCTCAGTCCATGGCTCTTTAAAGGCAGCAGGAACAATCATCTCATGGAGCTCTTCCCGTGCATCTTCGCCTGTGACATCAACATTGCAATAACGACAACGAGCAACAAAATAACACAAAGCACAGCGAAGATATTTTAATTAGAATAATATTCCCTAACCATCACAGAATTCTAAGTCAGAAAAATCGTGGACTAGGTCTTCATCTTCGTCTGTTTGATCAGGCAAAAGATAATCAGTGAGTGCTCCAAGTTCATGCAATCTCTTGCAGGCTCTTAAACAGGCATCTTTTTTAGCTGCTTCCATAGAAGATTGAGGAGCACTGTCAAGTTGATGCATTGCAGCATTTGAAGGTAAAAATAATTTGCAAATAGTTCCATTTATGTCATCATAGTAGAAGAAACGCGGCTTGGGGAAGAAATACCTACAAAACAAGCAAAACAAAAAGAAAGAGATCCCTAAAACCAAGAAGATATAAGTTCCGAAAGCAAATGCCACCAATAAGCAATATAGAAAAGAAAAAATTGTAATCTATACTATATTAAAGGATGAAGACCCTTAAAAATGTTGTGTGAACTTTTTGCCCTTCATTAAAAGTCTCTCATTTAAGACAATATCGTCTTTTTCTTTTTTTCTTTGATTATTATCCTAATGTATAGAACAACAACATACCCAGTGGAATCCCACAAGTGGGGTCTGGGGAAGGTAGAACGTACGCAAACTTTACCACTACCTCATAGAGGTAGAGAGGCTGTTTTCTGGGAACCTCATCTCAAAAACCCATAAGCAGAATAAACTAGATATGAAAAAAAGGAAAGGAAAAGAAAGGGAACAGCAAGAGCGACTAATAAGGAAAAGTACATGATAGTATGCAAATACGATAACATATAAAGACGAATAATGACAACACAAGATATAAAGGCAATGTAAACACGCTAAAAGTAAACAAATATAGGACTAATAATGACAACATACGATGTAAAGAGATCACTACTCCTACTAACCTACTATATCACAAAGTCATATATTGACCTACCCCTACTAGCCTATTAGCCCTCTACTCTAATACGCGACCTCCACTCTTTTCTATCTAAGGCCATGTCCTCGGTGAGGTGAAGTTTTGTCATATCTTGTCTGATCACCTCCCCCCAATACTTCTTCAGTCTACCTCTACCCCTCCGTGTAACCCCTAAATTCAACCTCTCGCACCTCCTAACAAGAGCATCGATATTCATTCTCTACATATGTCCAAACTAACACAGTCTTGCTTCCCTCATTTTGTCAACCACAGGGGCCATCTCTAACTTCTCCTGAATGATCTCATTCCTAATCCCATCACTCCTGGTATGTCCACACATCTATCTCAAGATCCTCATCTTCGCAACCTGCATCTTCTGAACATGTGAATTTTTAATTGGCCAACACTCCACCCCATATAGCAAAGATGGTCTAACCACCGTTCTGTAAAACTTGCCTTTAAGCTTAGGTAGTATCATTTTATCACAATACTCCGAAGGCAAGCCCCCATTTTGTCCTTGTTGCCCCAATACGATGTGTAACATCATTGTCGACATCACCGCTACTTTGGATGATGGATCCAAGATACTTAAAGCTTTCTCTCTTCGGAATAGGTTGAGTGGCAATTTTACTTCAATGTCTGCTTCATCTCTAGCAATACTGAATTTACACTCCAAGTATTCTGTTTTGGTTCTGCTCTATTTGAACACTTTGGATTCCAAAGTATGTCTCCAAACCTCCGATCTATCATTAACTTTAGCCCGTGTCTCATCAATCAATACTATGTCATCTGCAAATAGCACACACCATGGCACCCCCTCTTGGATAGACCATGTCAACTTATCCATTACCAAAGCAAAAAGAAAAGGGCTCAACACAGATCCTTGATGGAGTCCCATCTCAACAGGAAAATACTCTAAGTCTCCTCCTACCGTTCTTATCCGAGTTCTGGCTCCGTCATACATGTCCTTTATCACCCTAACATACACCATTGGAACACCTTTCGCCTCTAGACATCTCCATAAGACATCCCTCGGAACTTTTTCATAGGCCTTTTCAAGGTCAGTGAACACCATATGAATTTTAAAATTAATTGAAGCAATAACTATTAAATCTTTATTTATTTGTAACATGTAAAAATTCACAATTACTTAGCACTTGTGTATTATTGTTGCATAGTAGTGGGTAGTTTGTTGGTATTGTTTTGTAGTCCTTGTTTATGAAAGTGCAAGTGTATAGTACTGTTATTCTTTATTGAGACCTATACTTGTTTATAGGGATATCAGTGTTGTAGCGTAGTGGCGTCAGGAGATAATGGTGGACTAAGGTCATGTCGTCGGTCGGGGTCGGAGGTAAGGCGTAGGGGTGGCGAGAGGGTCACAGGCTTATTTACGGATAGCATCGTGGAATATAGGATCACTAACCGGGAAGTCCATAGAATTAGTAAAAAGTTTTAAAAGGCGACGTATTAATATAGCGTGCGTCCAGGAGACTAGATGGGTAGGTACCAAAGCACGAGACGTGGATGGGTTTCAGCTGTGGTACTCGGGTGGTTCTAGGAATAGAAATGAGGTAGGTATCCTTGTCGACGAGAGTCTTAGGGATTACGTGGTTGAGGTTAGGAGGGTTAATGATAGGATGATGTTTGTCAAACTCGTGGTTGGTAAACATATAGTGAACGTAGTAAGTGCTTATGCGCCCCATGCAGGCCTAGATGAGGAGGCTAAAAGGCTTTTTTGGGAGGATCTGGATGAGGTTGTGCGAGGCATACCGACGACAGAAAAAATCTTCATTAGCGGTGACTTTAATGGGCATATCGGGGCAACTACTAGCGGGTTTGAAGATGTT
>DF358989.1:64963-78289 GCA_000787875.1 Solanum virginianum | reverse complement strand
AAAGGGAGATATTCAAAACTGTAATAATTATAGGGGTATCAAGTTGTTAAGCCACACTATGAAGGTTTAGGAGAGAGTAGTGGAGATGAGGGTGCGACGAGTAGTATCTATCTCAGAGAATCAGTTTGGATTCATGCTGGGGTGGTCGACTACTGAAGCAATTCATCTTGTTTAGAGGTAAGTGGAGAAATATAGGGAAAGTAATAAGGACCTTAATATGGTGTTCATTGATCTCGAGAAAGCATATAACAAAGTCTAGGGATGTCCTATGGATGTGTCTAGAGATGAAAGGTGTCCCAATGGCATATATCAGGGCAATTAAGGATATGTATAATAAAAGGCAAAACTCAGGTAAGAACGGTAGGAGGAGACTTAGAGTATTTTCCTGTTGAGATGGGACTCCATCAAGGATCTGTGTTGAGCTCTTTCTTGTATGCCTTGGTGATGGATGAGCTGACATGATCTATCTAGGAGAAGGTACCTTGGTGTATGCTATTTGCAGATGACATAGTACTGATTGATGAGACTCAGACTAAAGTTAATGATAGGTTGGAGGCTTGGAGGCACGCCTTGGAGTCTACAGGATTCAAATTGAGCAGGACCAAAACTGAATACTTGGAGTGCAAATTCAGTGTTAAGACCGATAAAGCAAACCTTGATATGAGGCTTGCCACTCAACCGATCCCCAAGATAGAAAACATTAAGTATCTAGGGTCCATCATCCAGAATAATGGCGATACCGATGATGATGTCACATATCATACTGGGGTGGCATAGACTAAATGGAGGCTTGCATCTGGAGTACTATGTGATAAAAAGATACCACCTAAAATCAAAGACAAGTTCTATAGATTGGTGGTTAGACCATCTTTGCTATATGGGGTGGAGTGTTGGCCAATCAAAAAGGTACATGCCCAGAAGATGCATGTCGTAGAGATGAGGATGTTGCAATGGATGTATGGTCACACCAAGAGTGACAAGGTTAGGAATAAGACCATTCGAGAGAAGCTAGAAGTGGCTCCAGTGGACGATAAGATGAGGGAAGCAAGACTGCAATGGTTTAGACATGTGCAGAGAAGGAATAACGATGCTCCTGTTAGGTGGTACAAGAGGTTAGTTTTAGGAGCTACACAGAGGGTTAGAGGTAGATCAAAGAAGTACTAGGGAAGGTGATTAGACATGATACGGTGGAACTTGATCTCACAAAGGACATGACCCTAGATAGGAGGAAGTAGAGGTTGCGAATTAGAGTAGTAGGCTAATTGGTAGGGATAGGGGGATGCATGGGTTGGGGGGGGGACGGGTTTTCTTTTCTGTGTTCTCATTATCTGTCTTGTATGTGTTAGTTGTATCATATTTACATATTGCCATGTGCTATTCATTAATAGTCGGTCTTTGTGTTCCCTTCCCTTTCCTTTTTGTCATATCTAGTTCTTTCTGCTTATGGGTTTTGAGATAAGGGTTTCCCAAGAAATAGCCACTCTACTTCTATGCGGTAGTGGTAAGGTCTGCGTACATTCTACCCTCCCCAGACCCCACTTGTGGGATTTCACTGGGTATGTTGTTATTGTTGTTATTGTTTTTTTGATAGTCTTATTTTGTTACATAATCTCTGCCCACTTCCCCTTACCGGTTCCTTTTTCTTGTTATAATTTTTTTTTAAAATTTATATTTTTTAAAAAATCAATTTTTCAAAATGTTATTTCTTATCCCACTCTTCTACTTGACTCCCTCTCAGTTCAAGTGTCAAGATCCAATTCCGAATTGAAAATTGTATATCGAGTCCCATTAGAAGTTGGGTCGTAGGACTAATTTGGGATCGAATCACAATTTAATAGTCTAATTTCGTTACTAATGCCAGATTTAATTTAATGATACAATATAAAGTCAAAAAATATTTTCAACAATTTTTATTCAAAATAGAGTAAAATTGTATCCATACTGAATTTTAAAGTAGAGTACTATTTGCTTATGAAAATATGAGTGTCTAGTATTTTACCCAACCTATTTATATATACTTATATAAAATATTGGTGGGTTGAATTTTTACCTGTTCTATGTTGACCCATTTTCAACCTGTCCAAATTTGACCTAACCAGTTAATTACCTACCACTAGACACAAGACTGGTTCATCATTTGCTTGCTACCACTAGATACACACAAGACTGAATCATCATTTGCTTTTTCTTTTTTAATTCATATTTTTGTTAGAGTATGTTATATTCAAGGAAAGGAATTTTAAATGATAGGATAATATTATTTTTCTTCTTCATTAAATTTATGTATTAATTAAATAGCTCAGTGGTCAAAAGCATACATATAAATATAACTAAACAATATCGATTTATTTCTTTATTATATTCATTCCATTATTGTTCATTATATCTTTTACAACGAATGACTTAAATGATATGATGATGACTTTGATTTTGGTAAAATCTCATTTTAGCATTTAATGGATTTTTTCTTCTTTTCTATTGTGTTCACCTATATATTAGTAGTTCAAATAGTATATTCTTACTACTTTATTAAAGTTGCTAACTTTGATCTGCAATTGTTTATTTCTTTTTCTAGTTCTAGTAAATTTCGGATGACTATCAACATGATTGGCAAAAACTGGGCTATTCTCACACTTTATGCACAAAACTCATTCGACGGGTATGATTGGTGCATTACAAAAAAATGAACTAAGGTACTGCAAGTCCGCAACGCTGACCTACTCAATCACAATTGAAATTTGTACTGTCTGCTTAAATTTTAATGCGGGGAATTTTAAACTTTTACCCACCCCTCCTACACTTAATCCATGACTGATATAGGTCATTTTTTATCTTAAAGGGGTTCAAAAACTCATTCCTAAGTCTTTTCTGCTAAATTAACTAAAGACCTAATTAATGCTAAAGAGAGGAGAAAGGGCTAGGGTTCAAGGAATTCAAGGTAGATTTTTGTAAGACTGATTGTCAATCTTCATCCTAGGTATATAAGAGTAACCTAAAACATGAAATTGTTCTTCCATATACCCCTAAGATATGTGATAGGTTGATTGTGAAGGAATTAAATTTCTATGAAGGTTTTCTTGAAAATTATATATTTTACTCAGTACTTCATTATAAATATTTTTATGAACTTGTTTCTTGAAAAAATGATTTGAACTGTATTTTAAGTAAAAATCCTAGATATTATTTGATAAAAATTTGCATGAAAGAACATAGGGGATGAGTCTAGAACCTTGACATGATGAATGTTTATTGTGAATGTAATGTGAGAATGATGATAGTATTGATAGAAATGGATGGTCCATTGTGTCCTCATAAATTGAACACAAATTATGGTCTAAATTGATAGTCCTCTTAAATGATTGTCTAAACTCTTGAAAGATGTGATTGGGAAGATGTGAGGACACAATGGACCATCCATTTCTATCAACACTATAAGCTAGGCTACCCATGGACACTCTACATAGAGCATCTGTCACAATATTAGCTTTGACGAAATGATAATGCACACTCATGTCATAATCTTTGAGGAGCTCTAACCACCGTCTTTGTCTCAAATTAAGATCTTTTTCAGTGAACATATATTGGAGATTCTTTTGGTCGGTAAACACATCAACACAAACCTTATATAAATAATGACACAAAATTTTCAAAGCGAACGCCATGTCCACCAATTCAAGATCATGGGTGGGATAATTATTCTCATGCACATTAAGTTGCATAGAGGGGCACATGCTATTACCTTGCCATTTTGCATCAACACACACCCCAATCCATTCCTTGAAGCATCACAATAAACCACAAACCCTTCTAACTCTTCCAGTAAGGCCAAAATAGGAGCATAGATGAGCCTGTCATTCAAAGTTTGAAAACTCTTTTCACATTCATCGGTCCAAACAAATTTTGCCTTCTTTTATGTGAACTTAGTCATAGGGGAATCAATAGAAGAGAAACCATTTATAACTGTCCGATAGTAGCCCGCTAAACCCAAGATACTCCTAATATCCATCGGAGTCAAGGGTCTAGGCCAATTCCTTATTACCTCCTTCTTCTTAGGATCCACCTTAATGCCCTCACCCAACACCATATGCCCAAAAAGTTCGACTCTTTTAACCAAAATTCACACTTTTCATATTTAGAAAATAACTTCTCTTCCTTTGAGATTCGCAACACCCCCTCAAGTAATTCACATGCTCTTCCTCACCATGGGAATAAATCAAAATAACATCAATAAATACCACCACAAATATGTCAAGGTAGGGTTTAAAGACCGTATTTAACGAGATCCAAAAATATAGCTGGTGCATTACCTAAAACCAAAGACACTAGCACAAATTCAAAGTGCCCATATTTAGTCTGAAAAGCCGTCTTTGGGATATCACACTCCCTCACTTTCACTTTGTGGTATCCGAATTGAAGATCAATGTTAGAGAGGTGACTAGCCACTAAAGTTGATCAAATAGGTCATCAATCCTCGATAGAGGGTACTTATTCTTTATGCTAACCCTATTAAGTGGCTGATAATCAATGCACATTCTAAGATGATCATCCTCCTTCTTCACAAACAACATGGTGAACCCCATGGTGACTTGCTAGGACTTATGAAACCCTTTTCTAACAAATCCATCAATTGATCCTTCAATTCCTTCTACTCTGTCAGGCCCATACAGTAAGGGGGAATGGAAATGGGTTTAGCATCGGTAAGGAGGTCTATACCAAAGTCTATTTCCCTTTTGGGAGGAACACCAACTCATCGAGAAAGACATTAAGAAACTCATTAACCACTAGAACCAACTCATTAGAAAGGACTTTTGACTCCACATCCTTAACCCTCACATGATGATAAAGGCAGCCCTTTGAAATCAACTTTTGGGCTTTGAGACCAGAAATGAACTACCCGTGACCACCACATTACAACTTTCCCACTCAAGAACGGGTTCATTAGGGAATGAAATTTCATCCTACGGGTACTACAATCAATGAAACATAATGTGCATCTAACAAATACATCCCAAGAATAATATCAAAATCTACCATATCAAGTTCAACAAAATCATAAAGCAAAAATTTATGCAATATGAATACAGGACAGTTTTTATAGACTCTTTTAGCAACAATGGACTCACCAATAGGGTAAGGCACTTTATAAGGTTCCTAGAATAATTTGGGACACACATGAAGATTTTTTGCAACAAAAGGAGTAATGAAAGAAAGAGTGGCACCCCGATCTATCAATGCATACACATCATAATCAAAAACTTTTTACATATCGATAATAAAATCAGGTACCTCATCAACTCCTTACCTTCCTTTGAGAGCATAGAATGTATTTTGCTTTAGAGCACCCCCTTGTTGGACTCCCTTTGCCCTTTGGCCCGTATTAGCACCTTGGCCTTGATGATGACCATCTCTACCTTTGTTTTAAGCATGAGGACAATCAATAACCTTGTGACCAATTTCACCACAACCAAAGCAAGCATTAGAATTTTTCAAACATGGACCACCATAGTTCTCCCACACTTTTGGAATATAGGGTGGGTCATCCCACCATTACCAAATTGGAATCTTGGGTTATCATTAGGAAATAACTTGTTAGGAGCATTGGAAGACCCTTGGCCTTGGAACTTGTTGCCTTGAGGATATTAGCCACCCTTAGAACCTTTGAAATCACCTTCAAATCGAGCCCTCTTGGACTCAACACTTCATCTGTTTCTAACTCTTTCCCCTCTAGTTGTTTGGGATAATTCATGAGCAGAGATAAGTCCATATAACTCACTATCATGGTGGTACAACACTCTTTATTAACCAAGTCTGACACTCCTGACACAAATTTGTTCATCCTTAATCTAAGTTAGGCACCCAATTATGAAGCATACTTGGAGAGTTTGTTGAACTTGAGGGCATACTCCCTTATACACATGGAACCTTGCTTAGGATTTATAAACTGCATCATCTTAGCCTCCTCAACATTGTAGGAGAAAATCGGTTGAGGAAGGTGGTTTTGAACACTTCCCAAGGAACAACATTATCATTTCCCTTCTCCAACTTTCATTGAGTAAACCAAATATGAGCCACACCTTTGATTTGGTAGGCCGCCAACTCTGCATTTTCATCTTAATTTACCCTTATAATTGATAACACCTTATACACCTCATCGATGAACTCTTGGAGATCTTTCTCTGCATTAAACATATGAAATTTTGAAGGGTTTAACCAATGGAGTAAGAATTAAGAAGAGGGTGTACTAATTCTGACTTGGGCGATGTTTGAAGAAGCTTTGTTAGGGCATTTTTTCCAAAGGGAGCAAAGAGATGACAAGTTAAGAGAGTTCATGAACCTAAAATAAGGTTCTATGACTATGCAGGAGTGTAGATTTATGTTCACCCAACTACCTCGCTATGATCCGGAGATGGTTGCTAATATCTGAAGAAGAATAGGTTTGTATATTGATGGGCTGAACATGGGACCGAAGAAGGATGGGAAGGAATCTATGATTATGAGTGAAATAGATATTAGAAGGTTGATGACTTATGTTTAACAAATCTATGATGAGAGATAGTAGGACAGGGAAGAGTAAAAGAATAAGAAAGCAATGACATCTAGCCATGAGGTTAGGAAGAGAAGGAATTGAAATAGTAAAAGATTTCAATAAGTGCTAGCACCATCATCTATTAGTGCACTTGTAACCAGAATCAAAAATAAATAGAGGTCCCAAAACATCAGAGCATAGAGTTCTCAGTCACAAGCTAGCATGGCTCAAGGTTCACTGGGTAAGCCACAATGTGGAAGGTGTGGTAAACTTCACTTGGGAGAATGTTATGAGGGAGGTAATATGTGCTACTAGAATGGTTAAATGGTCACTATTAGAGAGATTTTCCAAAGTTGGCCAACAAGGCTCAATCTTCTGCACTGGAACCATCATTTAGATGAAATTAGAGGGATGTTACTTTGGGTATGAGTAGGCTCACAAATCATTTGTATGCCATGGGTAATTTTCAAGATTAGGAAAACTCCCCCAATTCTGTGATAAGTATGATTCGAGTCTTTACTCTTGATTATTATGTTTTGATGGATCCTAGTACCACCTTATCATTTCTGTCTCCTTATAAGGCCAGTAGATTTGATAGAACTCTTGAACGTATTCTTGACTCTTTTAACATGTCTACTCCTGTTGACGAGTCTACCTTAGCTTACAAGGTCTATAAAGATTTTACTGTGTTTGTCTATCATAGAGATATCATGATTGACTTAGTAGAGTTAGATATGGTTGATTTTTATATGATTCTTCAAATGGACTAGGTTTATACCTATTATGCCTTTGTCGATTGTACAACTCAAACTGCTAAATTCAAATTTCCAAATGAGCCTGTCTTCGAAAGCAAGAGCAATCTGTTGTGCTTAAAGGTGAATTTATCTCCTACCTTAGGGAAAAACGTTAATCAATAGATGGTACATTTATCACATAGTTAGAGTAACAGATGATAGTGCTCAGTTTCTCTCTTGATTGTGAATGTGTTTCTAAAAGTCCTTCATGAAGATCTACTTGAAGATCCTACTAACAAGAAAATTGACTTTGTAATTAATATGCTTCTCGATACTCAACCTATCTCTATTCCACCATATCGAATGTCTCCTATAAAGTTGAAAGAATTGAAATAGCAATGTAAATATATCATGACCCAAGCCTAGGGCCTAGACATGACACAGCAAATGGGGAACCCAAAGGGACCCCTAACAAACATCTTGACATATCATTCACATATCCTTAGTCGTAGAAGAAAAATAAGCATCAAGAAGACATAATAAAAAAGGGAAGCGGGGCTAAGGAAAGCCTTTAATATTCATAAAAGTATAAAGAAGTCAAGCTTAAAGCATATAAAAACCAAAGCATCCAACAATACCTCTACTTTAGAATAGGACGGGGGCCAAGACACTTCCGGGCTAACCCCCATAATAATAAGTATTCAACATGAAAAAGAAGTCTCATCATATCCTGAATAATATAGATATTATCCTCGGAGTTGAGGACTCACCAAAAGCTTTCTTCAAAGGATCGATCTAGCCATGTAGAGATGGATGATTAAAAAGAACTCTAGTCCCTACATGATTATATCATGTAAGCATAGAGTATGAGTTAGTATATTTAAATGTACTAAGTATGCGGAATGTAATACAACATAGACATAAGACAATATATTAAAAATTTATAATCATAAGCAATAGATATATAATCTCAATATGCATGCATGATCAATCCTTATAATAAAACATGCTTGTAAATCATTTTGCTTGTAAATCATTCAACTGGCACAATATACCATAAATATATGGAAAGTGACGTCAATCGACATAGCCTAAGGAACTACAACTTGGACTCCGAGGCCTGACAACCCCTCGGTTCAAGTGATCGGGCATGACATCCTAGGTGAAGTGTGGTCTAATTGCTAGGGCAAACCAAATATAATAACATGAAATAGATGGATCCACTAGTATAATAAAGGTAATAATTATAATCCTATGGTGACAGATAGTTTAGAGACTAAAGACTTTATATAAGGACCCCTTGAATCGAGCCCCCATCTTAATCCTCAATCTGTGCTATGTCAAATCCCACGGAATACTTGAAATAATTATACTTTAATCATAACATGAATAGCTTGAAATAACATAACTTGAGTAGCTCATAAACATGCTTGACCTCTACTAGTGAGCCTAACTTGATCATGAGAGTAGATCATAATCATACATGAATCCTTGCTTTAACATGAATGGCTCACAAAAGGTAGAAATCTTGAAATAGGGCTTAACTTGATACTTGTAAAAATTATAGAAACTTTTCATAAATTTAATACATGCTTGAAACCCCTTACTCATCATGAAGTCACTTGACTTGTAAATCATGTAATAGATCATCAATAGCTTGAGAATTCTTGTCATGACATTTTATCAAACACATAGTGGATTCATGATAGTTATTCAAAATCATGCAATTCAAGAGTAAAACAAGATGAGTGAACTCAACGCAAATCAACCAACCGACATTATAGCAAAACCTTCATCTAGGGTATCTTGAAATCCATCACAAAAGCTCATAATAGTTCATAGTTTCAAATCAACCAACCGACATTATAGCAAAGCCTTCATCTAGGGTATCTTGAAATCCATCACAAAAGCTCATAATAGTTCATAGTTTCATAACTAAAATCATGTATAGTCTCAATAGACAAAACTAATTCATGGAATAAGTTTGAAATAGATATTCATCCATAATCAATCCATACTTAATAAAACCCCAGCATAGTTTATGTTCATAATTAATAATAAGAGATACCAATAGGTAATAGAACTTGAAATCATGCAATTTTCACAAAGAAAGAAAGTTGGGCTCTATAGTTGAAAGGACTCATAGATGAAGACCCACATACATTAACCTTTGAATTTCCTAAAATGAACTTAAAGTAGACTTAGAGCTTGAAATGAGTCCTTGAGTCCCAAAATTGAGCTTGAAATCCTTAGATTTGAGTGAGAGAATTGATAGAGTCTTAGAGAGGATTTTGTGTGATATAGAGTTGAAAAAATGGCTAAGTATGGGAGATTTAATGTTGAAGAGGGCATAGGGCTATGGCCTCAATGACCTTGGGTGAAATAAGAAAATCAAGAAAAATATTATATTGGTTCGTGGCCCTAGGGCAATGTGGACCAATCGCACTTGCAAGAATACACTACTCCATGCCCTTGGCGCATCGTAGCCAGGGCATGGATAACCACTTGAATTCAAAAATTAGTTAAAACTATTATTTTGCAACAAATCTTGTATTTTCTGGGTTATACCCATTTCCTACTCAAATTTATCCCTAATCAAGAATATAAAGTTGGATTTTCAAAATCAGGTATGGATTTTGAGAAATATGAAAATTATGAATATAGGGAATCTCAAAGAACATGAGGGGAATTTTAAAAGATTTACTATAGAAGGGTTTCATTAGGCCAAGTGTCACTCACTGGGGTGCTCCTGTTCTATTTGTGTGAAAGAAATATAGGTCTCTCAGAATGTTTATTAATTATAGACAACTGAATAAGGTCACAATAAAGAATAAGTATCCTCTCCGCAAGATAGATGATTTATTTAACAAACTTTAAGGTGCCTTTTGTTTCTCAAATAGACCTTGAATCTAGTTACCATCAGTTGAAAGTGAGAGAATGTAATATTCGAAAAATAGCCTTTAGGACCCATTATGGCCACTTTATATTCTTGGTCATATCTTTTGGGTAGCGTTTATGGATCTGATGAATAAAGTATTCAAGCCATATCTTAATATGTTCATGATTATCTTTATTAATGATAATTTGGTCTACTCCAAGAATAAGAAAGAGCATGTACATCACCTTAGAGTTATCTTCCAAACACTTAAGGATATATAATTGGATGCAAAGTTCTCTAAGTGTGAGTTCTGGCTTGGATCAATGTCTTTCTTGGGTTATATAGTATCCATAGAAGGTATTTGGGATGATACCTAGAAAACTAAGGCAGTGAAAAATTGGCCCAAACCTACATCTCAAACTCATATAAGGAGCTTCTTGGGTTTGGTTGGCTATTACCCCATATTTGTAGAGAAATTCTCATCTGTATCACCACCATTGACTATGCTAACCCAAGATAACCCAATGGTCTGATATTTATGAGGGGAGTTTTAGGAATTGAAGACCAAACTAACTACTGCACCAGTTTTGACCTTACCTGATGGAACAAAAGATTTTGTGACACATTGTGATACGTCTAGAGTTTGATTGAGTTATGTATTGATAAAGAATGGAAAAGTGATAGCTTATGCTTCTAGATAGCATATGGTTTATGAAAGGAATTATCTAACCTATGATCTTGAGTTGGCAGTTATAGTATTTGCTCTTAAGATTTGGCGGCACTTCTTATATGCAGTGCATATAGATGTGTTCATTTACTATAAGAGCCTTCAATAAACCTTTAGTTAGAAAGAGTTCAACCTATGGCAGAGGAGATGGCTGGAGTTTCTCAAGGATTGTACATAAGCATTTTTTACCTTCTAGGTAAAACTAACAAGGTTGTTGATGCCCTTAGTAGGTAGTACAATGCATATTGAGGAGAGAAAGAAAGAATTGACTAAGGAAGTGCATTTATTGACTTGATTAGAAGTTTAGCTTGAGGAGTCTAATGAAGGTGGAGTTAATGTTTAGAATGGGTCTATATCATCTCTAGTTGCAAAAGTGAAAGAAAAGAAAGGCAAAGATCTTGTTCTACTTTAGTTAAAGCAAGTTATTCATCAACAAAAGGTAATGGTTTTCTCCAAAGTGGGAGATAGTGTCTTGAGATACTAGGGTAGGTTGTGTGTTCTGAATGATGATGCTGTTTGAGATAGAATTATTGCTGAAGCTCACAGTTTCAGGTATTCCATTCACCCTGGCTCCATAAAAATGTACCATGACTTTAGAAAAGACTACTGGTAGAGTGAATGAAGAAGGAGATTGTTAAATTTTTCTCTAAGTGCTCAAATTGTCAATAGGTTAAAGTTGAGCACCAAAGACAATGTGGATTGGCTCAGAACTTTGAGATTCCTGAATGGAAGTGGGAGATGATTAATATGGACTTCATTACAGGTTTGCTGAGGTGCCAAAAGTAGCATTATTTTATATGGGTGATTGTGGATGGGATGATCAAATCAACTCACTTCTTAATAGTTAATATGACTAATACTATATAGGATTATGCCAGATTATACATTCATAAGATTGTCAAATTGCATGTCGTTCTCTTGTCCATCATCTCAGATAGGGGAGCTCAATTCATATCCCAATATTAGAGATCCTTTTAGAAAGGACTGGGTTCAAAGGTGAATCTTGCTACAACCTTTTATCTCTAGACAGATGGTCAAGCACATCGTATAATAGAAATATCGGAGGATATATTAAGGTCTTGTGTACTTGACCTCAAAGGTATTTTGGATGATCATTTATCTCTTATTAAGTTTGCATATAACAATAGTTGTCATGTATGTATTTAGTTGATTCCCTATGAAACTTTGTATAGGAAGAGATGTTTATCACCAATTGGGTGGTTTAAAGTTGATAAAGCTGAATTAATTGGTATTGGTCTTGTGTATCTACAGAGAAGGTAAAGGTTATTAGGGAGAGGTTGAAGACTGCCCAAAGACTCTAGAAATTGTACACTAGTATAAGAAGGAGAGATTTAAAGTTTGAGGTAAATGATTGGGCGTACTTGAAACTGTCACCCATGAAGGGTGTCATGAGATTTTGCAAAAAGGGAAAGTTAAGTGCTTGATACATTGGTCCTTACTAGATTTTGAGGAGGATTGGGAAAATTGCATATGAGCTAGACTTGCCTTCTCTGTTAGCCATGATTAATCCGATCTTCCTTGTCTTGATGTTGAAGAAGTGCTTGGGAGATCCTTTATTGGTAATTCTTCTTGACTGTACTAGCGGTAAAGATAGCTTGACCACTGAAGAGATTCTAGTCTAAATTCTTGATCGTCAAGTTTCCAAATTGAGGACCAAAGGAATAGCCTTAGGCAAAGTTCTATAGGGAAATCAATTTGTTGAGGAAGCCATATGGGAGATAAGAAAGATATCATAGCTAAATACCCTCATAAAGTTGTATCCAATGATGAGAAGGTTGAAGGTAATGTCCCGACTCTTGACTTGAACTAATTTGTCTATTCTTGAGTCTGAATAGTGATTGTATAGATTGTTGATTGGTCGATTTTTTTTCATTTTGGGATGAGTAATGATTGTTATTTATCACTTGAACTCACCCATAATTACTCATCCTTAATGGAAAAATAATCTCAAAGGAGACATATTATTAGATGTAGTAAAATTATCAAATTACCCCTAGGGAGTAGAATGCTTGCACAATGCATCATCATTAACTCTTTGGCAAATCTACTGACAAAATCTTTATTAGTGCAAAAACATTGGGTGGAAAAGTGGGCTCGACAGAATTTTTGGCTAATCATAGCTAAAAGATAATATTTGAGGGAAAAATGCAATTTCCAACAAGTTGTGCGACACCTTCGCATCGCTCAGATGCCCCAAGATGGTTCATTCTCATAATTTACCCATGAAACTCATTCAACGGGTGTGATTTATGTTTTATATAATGTAATGACCTGGCCCAACACTGTGAATTATTGTCTGCTCTTGGGCCTACCCCATAATGGATTTGTCCCTTTGGGCTCACCCAAAAAGGCACCATACAGTATATAGACTAGTCCTTTACTTATGTACCCAATATCTCTCTTGTGTTTGCCGATGTGGCACTTCTCATCTCAAGATGGA
>DF358989.1:46256-59323 GCA_000787875.1 Solanum virginianum | reverse complement strand
CGACTTGAGTGAGAGTAAGTCCTACTCGAACTCAATAATTATGTCAGGATACATGGCAGAGGATTGAACTGTAAAGTAAGATGTTTCTCAATTTTTATTATCTTGAAATAATAGGACTTAATTTGATTGATGGATCTATGATTAGTTGATTTTTTCTTTACCTTGGCAAGGCATTTAATAGGCTGACAACACATCAAGCACCCAAAATGCTCAAAGAGCCATAATCATAGACATTTATATGATCACATTCTTGTCATAACCAATATCTTATCAAAATCATTTCATAAATCGCAATTGGGCTTAACCTACTTCATAATTTTCATAAAGAATTATCTAGGTCTTGATAGTACTCTAATTAGATTGGATTAGATTGTATATGTTTGGTCTTTGTATAAACCTTAATCTTGCTTTAGTGAAATAAACTTAAAGGTCATTTTTTATATTCTCAACAAAATTACCATTTTCCCCTACGGGGCCAACTTAGCCCCAATAAACATAAAAGGTACACCTATACACAACCATGGGGTGTGTAGATGTAGGAATACAAGGATTAGTAATTGACGACAGGGGATTCGATGACTTAATAGCTAGAATTACAATGAAAACCAACTCTCAGAATCACAGGGTCAATGTGTCTAATTATACGTAGGTGTAAGTCCCTAATATTTATGCTTGTACCCCTTCTGAGCCCTCATAATCCTAAAGGGTACGCCCACACATAATTAGGGTATGTGTCTCGCCCAAAGTCCCATTAAGGTGGATTGACACCCGTTGCCAATAAGGCTTGGGAAAACCAAGCGGACTGACACCTGTTGTCGATAAGGCTCTAGAGAACCATCCTGTATCCATGCACTTTCTATACATATTAAGGTATTTATAGATTCAACATGATTTTAAGAAAGTAAACAGTAATAACAAGCCAAAAGGAAATGTTGTAATTATGCTCCTTATTTAGCCTTGTGACTATTGGTTTAACATATGATACTATTGCACCTCTGGTGGGCTAGAAACTGGAATGTGACCCTATTTGGGAAATATATGCCACATCTTATGAGATTTATTGAGGTATTTATGGTTGAGATACTGTTATATGAGTTGTTCTTTCGGACTATTACCTTACTCTAGATACTGTTACATTCTAGTAGGCCGATATATAGTTGCCTTAGGCGGTATATTTATAGCAGCTGGGTGATGGTACACTCTGGATAGGTGACACACCTTTAAGTGTTTGGTATCTTTGAGCATTAGCCGACACTTCCCTAGAGTTGATATGCATAGAGACACATAGTTACACATTCACTGAGGGTCTTAGGTGATCTACAAGGTAGAGTGTCACGATATAACGCTGTATGATTTTAGAGGTTTATATCAGGATAGACTATTTTAGAGAATAACTATTCCTATGGTTTGAGTCCTAGATGATACATTATGTTATTTTATTCCAGGGTGTCCATGTTTATGAGTCCAAGTCCTGAATGATGCTCCCCATGGTCTATGTCCTGGTGACCTTCTAATGGTCCAAGTCTTGGATGATGCTTTCGAGGTTTGAGCACCAATTAGTTTTTCTTGGGTTAGGGACCTAGGTTATTATTCATGGGTTGGGGAACTTGTTGATTATCAAACCATTTAGCATTAGCTAGCTTCCGCCTACCGAAGGCTAGGTTGGGAGGACTAGGGATTTGAGCCCCTAGTTGATAGCTAGGGCTTCAAGTCCCTATGTGATACTGATTCTTGGACCCATACACCTATATATACCCTGATTATGTGTAGGTGTACCCTCTAGGATTATGAGACTCAGAAGGGGCATAAGCATGGACATCAGGGCCTTACACCCATATATAGTTAGACACCTTGGCCCCGTGATACTGAAAGTTGGTTTTCGTTATGATTCTAATAGTTGGGTCATCAAATCCTCTGTCTTCAGTTACTAATACTTATATCCCTACATCTAGACACCCCATGGTTGTGCATAGGTATACTTTCTATGCTTATGGGGGCTAAGTTATTGTCCAAGCATTGTAATATCCCATCTTTAACAAAGGGCATATTAGTCATTTGTCCAAAAATAGAAAATTAAAACATAAGTGGGCTTAGTCCATCAGGTATGTTGAAAGGGTTAAAATACTTTAGCAGCTCTAGGAAAAGTTTGAAGCTAGACATATAGGAAAAAAAGAATTTGCTATCTTACAAGGAGCAGCAAACGAAGAATGCAAAACCATGGTTCACGGGTAATGAGAAGTTGAAGAGAAAGGTATTTTTTTTAAACTTAGTTTATAGATTTGATTTGTATAATCCATGGATATGGATTGGAGTTGATAGTTAAAGTAACATAGATTAAGGAGATAGAAAAGATTTTGTTAAATTTCATAAATTGAAAGAGGAGAACTAAAGATTTGGAATACAAATTGTGGTACTTTAATGTACAATAGTGTAAGGGTTGAGGAAGACCCCTAAAACATTATTGATGAACAATGGAAAGTGTTGAAAGCTATGCATTTGACAGAGACAGAAGGAGCTGAACTTGCTTCCTATCAACTCAAAGATGTTGTAAATATATAGTATAATTGTAGGGTGTGTCGCAGCAAGAAATAGAGACCAAAAATCAGAAATCTGCTAAGTAGAGGTCACCCCTACAAGGCCATCCTACAAGTTGTAAGTCTCACTATGACTCATATAGGTGGACTCATAGTAGGAATCAGAGAGCCAAAACGTTGGACTAAAAAAATTGAAGGCGTAGACAATGAAAGGAGCATACAGTCACAGCCCAAGCAATGACTCATACTAGTGGGTCATACCAGCTGAGTCAAAGATGCCATGATCTTGATTCGAGACCCTGACTATGATTCTTAGGCCACCTTATAAGTTGTACCTGCAAGGCGTACCAACTGCCAATTATCTTTTATGTGGAATTTTTAGGATTTATTTTTAAGCACTACAAATACATTAAGTTAGTATTTTATTTGAGAGAGCTGAGAGATTGTAGACTTAGAACCTGCCTTTGAATATTCTCTCAAGAATATTTTAGGATTTGGCATTAGTTTATCATTATCATTTGGAAAACCCATTTTGGGGATTACAAATTTTGCCTTGTACACTTTGTCAATCTATCAAACTTTTGGGTTTGCAACTTGTGGTGTCTACTTTCTTCATTACTTGTGGTAAAACTCTCAACTATGTCTTATATTTACATTTTTGTTGGTTTTGCCTTAGCCATGAGTATCTAAGCACCCACAACTTGAGGTTGTTGGAACCATGGGTAGTTGACTTGAGATGACCTATGTTTATTGCATTTCTATGATTGGGGTTTTTCATGTATTATCTATTTCTCTTCATATTGATTGTGGTTTGGTAGTGGCCAACACGAAACCGTCCCTACTATCATGATCCGGATTAAGGTAGTGACAAATAGGAAAACAGAAACAGATGACAGGATTTGAATGATGTGTTCTCGTCTAATCAACAAAACCTGACCAAGGGGAGGTTGACTAGGACAATAGGTAATGGTTAGTTGGCACGCCATGGTAGCTGACTAAGCACCATGGTGAAATTTGACCTTCACCTTCATAAGAGGGCTGGAGGAACCAAAGTTACCTTCCTGCATGCGAATCTCCAATTGTAATTATGTTATCTATGGTAATCGAGTGAACGAACCATGGGGAACAAAATTCCCAAGTTGTCCGTAAAATTAAGTGTTTTCTCATATCGTAGTATAGTGTTTATTTTGCTTTGTTTTTGAATCACAAAAAACCCCCCATTTAGAGATTTTAGTTATAAATGCTTGAAATGATTAATAGTGAAGTCTTATAGTCAAGACTTGTATTCCCTGTGGATTTGACTTTAACCTTCGATTAGGTTAATTGCCGACAGCGACCACTTTTTTATTGGAGTGTTTACATCATAAAAATTAATGGCGTCATTGCTGGGGAATATAACTAGGTTTTTACTTGAATTAAGTATTAGTTAGTTCTAGTGTTAATTTCTAGAGTCTCGTGTATATTACTTTTTTTTTTTATTTTTGTTGTTTGATTTTACTTGTAGGGTGTGTTAGGTTGTATGCCCAGTATAAGGAGTCGAGGTGACCCCTTAGTTTCGATTAATTTGGAGATCCACCGATATTTTAGAAGAATTGCTCAAGTGAATAAGGATGTTATAGTTGAGGAGGAGATAATTATGAATGATGATGATAAGGGAAAAGTGGAGAATCCACCACCGAGAGATAACAGGCCACAACTTAGGGACTTCAATGAAAATGCTTATGGATGGAATCAATATTGATTGAACCCTATGGTCATGGACATTACAGGTACTATAGTCCTTCCTCTACTACCGACAGATGCTAAGTTCGCGGTATCGAGTGGATTGCTCCAAATGCTCCAAAATCGTGGCTTATTCATAGGGCTACCGTTAGAGGATCCCCACTTTCATCTCTAGAATGTCGTCTTTGTGTGAAAAAGTGTCATGGGAACACAAAATATCTCTATTGATGCTATTAGATTGAGGGTGTTTCCATTGTCATTTACTAGGAATGCAGCTATGTGGTTGTCTGAGCTTCCTCCGGGAACCATTACATGTTGGGCAGAACTTTAGAGAGTGTTCTTAGAGAGATATTTTCTTAGGTCGAAGAAACTGAAGCTCAAGGACCAAATAAATAACTTTGAGCAATTGTCTGGCGGCTCTCTTAGCACCACATAGGAGAGATTTACCAAATGCTTAAGATAATCCTCGATCATAAGATTGTTGATAATGCTTTGGACGATATTTTCTATAGAGCACTTGATGAAAATAGCAAACATTGTGCCAACACGATCATGGGAGGTGTATTTCTTGACCAACAATTTGAGCTAGTATCCATAAAGATGGAGCAAGTGGTGAAAGCAAACAAAGCATGGGGTTAGAGTGAGCGTGATGCAACAAAGAGTTCATGTACGATTACCACTAATAGTGAGCAAGCAAAAGTTAATGAAGAGATCATGGAGCAACTTGCTCAACTCCGTACGAGCATGGACATGGTTTTAAAGCAAAACCAAGCAAGTGTTCAAGTGGTAACCTATCAACCTCCAAAGTTTCCTATGTATGGAGATCTATTGTTTGATGAGGATGCATGTTTTGTAAGCAACCAAACGGTAGGTTTTTGGAACAACCCCCAAGGATCCAATTTGGATTATTGGAGGCTAAGTTTTAGTAATCAAGGTTGGAACTTCAACCATAATAGGGCATATATAGAAACCCGAGGTGGATACAATGAAAGAGAGAGTGACAAATGCCGAATAGGGAAGAAGAGAGGGCTACAGGAATGGTCCTTATGTGCCACCTCACAACCGCGATGCTGGGTTAAGTAACTCTAAGATCGAAGAGATGTTCAACAAGTTGTTGAAGAGAGCCAATCATCATGATGAGACTTTGAAAGGAATAAAGATGGATATTTCAAGCATTAATCAAAAAATAAAGTCTCATTCCGTGGCAATAAAGCAGCTAGAACAACAATTCGGGCAAGTTTCTTCATAGTTGAACCTTAGCAAGCAACACGATTCAGAATCCTAAGAACGAAGGGCATTACATGGCAGTGATGACTCGGAGTGGTAAAAGCACTATTGATCCCCTTATGCCAAACGAAGAGACTAGGATGCCTAGTGCAAACGAGTCTCCAAAGAAATATAAAACCTTTCCATGTCCCCCACCATATTTTCCCCAAAGGCTTGGGGAGAGAAAAGAGAAAGATAATTTTGAATAGTTCTTGGTGATACTTAAGAAGTTGTCAGTAGATGTCTCTTTAGTTAAGGCTCTTAAGAGGATGTCGGGATACACGATATGGATGATGGATCTGGTTAAGAAAAAGTACAAAGTTAGCCAAGACCTCTCCCAAAATTTTCATTACTGCAGTGCCATTACCATAAAGTCTTTGGTGCAGAAGCATAAAGATCCGGGTGCATTGACTATACCATGCACAGTTGGGGAACTTGTATTTCCTAGAACAATATATGACTTGGGAGCCTGCATCAATTTGATGGCTCTTGCCATATTCAGAAAGCTTGGTTTGAGCAACCTTGTTCCTACAAAGTTGCAGTTGTTGATGGCAGATAGAATAGTCAAGAAGACTGTGGGAATACTTTATAATGTGTTACTCAATGTAGACAAGTTTATATTTCTCATAGAGTTTTTTATACTTGACTGTAAAGTTGATTTTTCAGTTCTAATCATCTTGGGGAGACCCTTCTTAGTCACAGGGAGAGCATTGATTGATATGGAAAAAAGTCTGCTTACCTTCAGGTTTGGTGAAGAGGTTGTTGTGTTTTAAGTGGACCAGCCAGATAGAAGAAGTTGTGAGTTCCAGGTTGTATCAATGATCAAAATAAGTGAGGATGATGAAGGGGAGATCCCCATTGAGTTGAGGCTGGGAGTTGAACCTTTGGCAGCTATGTTAATGAATTTCAATTATGTCAGTCTACCTGATTATGAGGAAACGATGAATACTCTTGGGGTATCATTTGGGCCTAGACGACAAGCTAGGTTAGAATCAGACTTGTGCAATAGGGGAATGCCATTTACGAAGCCTTCCGTAGAAGACCCACCAGAGTTGGAGTGAAAGGCACTACTAACACATTTAAAATATGCATACTTGGGAGAGAATAACACTTTACCTGCCATAATTGCAACTGACTTGAAGGAAACCTAAATTGGGGCCCTTGTCTTCATTCTTAAGCAATTCAAAAGGGCAATTAGGTAGATAATATCAGACATTAGTGGCATACCTCATGGGATATGCACTCAAAAGATTCAACAGGTCAAGGATTAGAAACCGAGTATCGAGTATCAAAGAAAGTTGAACCCTTCCAATGCACGAAGTTATGTAGAATAAAATCATTAAGTGGTTAGATGCAGGAGTTATCTACCAAATTACTGTTAATGAATAGGTCAGTCCAGTGTAGTGTGTTCCTAAAAAGGGAGGTATCATAGTGATGCCTAATGCAAAGAATAAGTTGATCCTTATGCGGCCGATCACCGGGTGGAGAATGTGTATGGATTACAGGAAACTCAACGCTTCTACTGAGAAAGATCATTTCCCTATGCCCTTTATGGATCGATTGCTGGACAGACTAGTAGAGAAGGGATGGTATTGTTTTCTTGATGGATATTTTGGGTACAATAAAGACCAGACAATTTTCACATGCCCATATGGTACTTTCGCATTTAAGAGAATGCCTTTTGGACTATGTAATGCTCAAGCTACATTTCAAAAATGCATGATGTCTATCTTCTCGGACATGGTTGAAAGAACTATTAAGGTGTTCATAGATGACTTTAGTATTGTTGGACAATCCTTTGAAGAATGTCTGATACATTTGCGAGATATGCTGTAGAGGAATGTTGAGAGTCACTTGGTGCTAAATTAGGAGAAATGTCATTTTATGGTCAAAGAAGGAATTGTACTTGGTCATAGATTTTTTAGCAAGGGAATTGATGTGGATAAAGCAAAAATTGAGGTTATCGAGAAGCTTCCACCACCAATTTTCGTGAAAGGTATCAGGATCTTTCTTGACCATGCAAGATTATACCGTCACTCCATAAAGGACTTTTCCAAGATATCACAACAATTGTGCAAATTTTTGGAGAAAGATGCCATGTTTGTATTTGATGATGCATGTAAGCCTTCGAAGAATTGAAAACAAGGTTGACTTCGGCACCTATTATTGTGGTTCCAGATTAGTCACAACCATTTGAGCTAATATGTGATGCAAGTGGGGTTGTGCTAGGTGCAGTTTTGGGGCAGCTAAGGGAGAGAATTTTGTATCCGATCTATTATGCTAGCAAAGCACTAAATATGGCCCAGAAAAATTATATAGACACCGAACAAGAATTGCTTACCTTAGTCTTTGCCTATGAAAAAATTCACTCCTACTAGTTGGGAGCTAAGGTGATCGTACACATAGACCATGCAACGCTCAAATATCTAATTGCTAAAGAGGATACAAATCCAAGAGGCATCTTGGACTAAACTAGTACCACCCATCGGTATGAGTCGTTGCTTGAGTTATGACTCATATATTCCTCTCATAGTCTTTGCCTTCAGTTTTTGGTCCATGGGTACTTCTCTTGCAAGAATTCAATTTCGATGTTATCGACATAAAGGGGTCAGAAAATTAGGTAGCTTATCACCTTTCTAGTTTAGAAGATAAAGCTACGGTAAAGTCTGATGATGGACTTGACCCTAATGACTCATTCCCCGATGAGAGAGTTTTGGCGACATCACATGACCTTATACCCTGGTTTGCCGAGTATGCCAACTATTTGGTGAGTGATATAGTGCCTCTTGAGCTAAACGCCTATCAGCGTCAAGAGTTTATGCACGATGTAAAGAAGTTCTTTTGGGATGAGCCTTATTTATTTAATATTTTTAAGGATGGGATTATCCACAGATGTGTGCCAGAAGTGGAAATGAGGAGCATTCTTGAAGTATGCTAGTCTTCATTGGTGAGTGGTCATCACATTGGAGCTTGAACTTCTTACAATGTGTTAAAATTTAGCTACTATTGGTTGTCTATACATTAGGATGCCCATGATTATGTGAAGTTGTGTGATAGATATCAAAGAGAGGGTGGGTCTTGTAAAGGGATAAACTTTCTCTAAATCCTATCTTGGTGATACAACTATTCGATGTTTGGGGCATTGACTTTATTAGACTCTTTGTTCGCTCACATGGTAATAAGTACATTCTGGTTGCAGTTGATTATATCTATAAATGGGTAGAGGTCATAGCTCTACCAACCAATGAAGGTTAGAGCATTGTCGGGTTTATCTGAAGAAACATTTTCTCCAGGTTCAATACACCGCGGGCAATTATCAGTGATGGAGGTTCTTATTTTCTCAACCGACTATTCAAAGCTCTCATTGAAAGATATGGTGTGTGACATTCTGATGTTCATGCTCCAATATGAAAGTGGTCGTAGTCAGTAATTAACGTAATCGAAGGTTAGGGTCGAACCCACAGGGAATACAGGACTTGACTACAAGATTTCACTACTAACCATTTCAAGTATCAATAACTAAAGTCTCTAAATGGGGGGGTTGTGATTCAAAAACAAAAGTAAATTATGACTATACTACTATGCAGGAAAACACTCAATTTTAGGGACAACTTGGGAATTGTGTTCCCCATGATTTGTTGACTTGATTACCCTAGGTAACATAACTATAATTGAAGAGTCGCATGCAGGACGGTAACTTAGGTTCTTCCAGCCCTTTTGTGAAGATGAAGGTCAAATTTCACCATGGCACTTGGTCAGCAACCATGGTATGTCAACTAATCGTTACAAATTATCCAAGTCAACCTCCCTTTGGTCAGGTTTTGTTGATTAGAAAAGAAGACATCGATCGAATCCTGTCAGCTACTTCCCTTTTTCTATTCGTCAATACCTTGGTCAGGCTCGTGATAGTAGGCAAGGTTTCATGTTGGCCACCACTACAAAACAATCATAATGATGGGAAATAGATAATACATACAAAACCCCAATCATAGAAATGCAATAAACCAAGGTCATCTCAAGTCAACTGCCCATGGTTCCCACAACCCCAAGTTGTGGGTTCTTAGCTACTCATGGCTAAGGTAAAACCAACAAAAATACACATACAAGACATAAATGATAGTGTTACCAATAACAATGAAGAATATAGGCACCACAGGTTGCAAACCCAAAAGCTTGATTGATCAACAATGAGTACAAAACAAGATTTGCATTCCCTGAAATGGGTTTTCCAAGAGAAAATAATAAAGTAATCTTAAAACCTAAGAAAAGTTTCAAAAGATGACTGTAAAATGTCTCCTGGGCCGACCTCCTTCTAAAACCCTAACTTAAACTATATATAGTATTTAAAAAATAACCCTAGAATTTACACTGAAAAGATAGCTGATAGCTGATAAGTCTCACAGGCAAAACTCATAGGATGACTAACGAGTCATTCTCGGGGTCTCGTATCAGGTTGTTGGCATCTTGGACTAAACTAGTACCACCCATCGGTATGAGTCGTTGCTTGAGTTATGACTCATATATTCCTCTCATAGTCTTTGCCTTCAGTTTTTGGTCCAATATTTTGGCTCTCTGATTCTTGCTGCTAGGCCTCTTATATGAGTCGTGGTGAGACTTACGACTCATAGGATGGCCTCGTAGGGGTGAGCTCTACTTAGAAGATTTTTGAATTTTTTGTCTCTGATTCTTCTTGCTATGACACACCTTAAGACTCGTAACATGGGCTACGACTCATAGGTATGCTCATATGTCCTAAGCTTCAGCAGAATCTGCAACTTTTCTTCAAAATCATGCCAACCTAACTTTTCTATAAGAACAACACAGAAAACATAAAAACCATAAAAAGTTGCATTAAGAACTTACAAAATCCCTTGTTTTAGGCATAAAATGTGTTGTATTTTGATAGCAGATCAACACCCTTAACTTAGAATTGTTGCTTTTCCTTAAGCGACGACTCAATCTACGCAGACAAAGAGAAATACATAGCAGCTATACTAATGGCATATACAACAATAGGATTGCAAAGTTATTAAGCAGAACAAGAACATAATGAGATACCTAGCAATCCAACAATGACAAGCTAAGGAGCATCAACCATATACAATTGTTGGTATAGTCATAGGCTACTCATGTGGTGCAAATGCCCTCACTGGAAAGAAGTCCCTCATACTGACTCAAAAGCATTAAGAATTCAGGGACTGAGAAAGCCTTCTCACTCTCAAAATTGAAATTCATGCATTCTGACAAACACCATAGGCTTGCCTCTATACTCATCCTCTGGCTTGGTGATAAAGTGGAGTTGGATCACTTTAGGACTTATAGGCGCTTTATTATGATAATTCTATTTCTATACTCATCCTCTGGCTTGGTGATAAAGTGGAGTTGGATCACTTTAGGACTTATAGGCTTGTAACCTAGGTTCAGGGTGCTTTGGTATGGTATTTTGGTCAAGTAGTGACAAAAATCTATCCTTGAACCATGTTTACCAACTCTTTTTACTTCAATAATCCAACCCCCCTTTATAAATCCACCCTTATTCTCCTATTTTAAACTTTTCTCGAGTGCTTTCGTTCTTTTTCAGCTGTACCTCAATTTCAAACTCATTTGTGCTACTTTTTTTCAACTCAAGGCACTTTTTTTCTTTTCCTTTTCTTCACTTTGTTCATACTTTTTCATTTCATTCTTGATTTCCCAACTAACCACCTTATTATTATAACTTTACCATAATAAGGGCCAACCTCAACTTAGGCTTTTAGCCTGAGGTGAAGTACACAATATCTATTCCTCATACCAGGGCCATAACTTGTAGCCACCCTCATCATAGGGCTTTAGCCTCAATTAAGGTTCACATGTCCAAGGATACACCAGGGCCAATATTAAGGTATTTCATCAAACAAGGTTAAGCTAGCAAGGTATCAAGAAAGAATGAGTACATGAGAATCTCAAAAGTTTGGAACAAGGGATTCACTCACTCATCTAGTGGGTCATTTAGACTAAAAGTGGGTTCACTCAAAGAACAAAGGCCTAAGATCCTCTGGATATCCACCACATCACCAAACCAATATTAGAGTACTAAGGCAAGTTTTGGGTCCATACAAGATGCATGAATGCAGCAAACTAAGCTCACAACACACATGGCAATTGTATCAACAATAAAGTATAGACTCACAAGTCATGCTTTCAGTCTAAGCTTACCTTCACAAAATTAGAATAAACATTGCTAGATACTAAAGAATGTATGAACGCATAAACAACTTCATGCTTCAAGCCTCATCTTACCTTCATATTATTAGAACAAACATTGCCAGATACTCAAAATGCATGAATGCATCAATAATCACAATCTCAAAAATTTTGAGGCTACCTAATTTTTTCATCAAAACTTTAAAAACACATCTAAAAATTATGTATATGCTAATAGATATTACTACTATGAATTACACATTATCTACACTACCTAACATGCCAGTTCAACAAAAAATTAACCATCCACAAGGAAAAAGAAGAACGACAAGAAAACCTTGGGATGAAAAATAGGGGAAGTTATAGAGTTGAGGCTACTCAGACTTCACCTTAATCCATAACTTCCCATACCCCACCAAAATAGGATACTTTGTCCTCAAAGTAAAGACAAGTACGAAAACAAAACATGATAATATAAAAATATATACATACATACATTAAAAACCAAAAACTAACATCCAAAGTATAAGTAAAAATAACATCCAAACTCAAAATATTTAAACACATCCAAAAACCAACATAATAAAAACATTGTCTAATAAGAAAACAAAATATCCATCATGACAAAATAAGAATTGGGATCAAAATAAGTCAAACATCATGGTGCATCAAGCACTGGTCGCTGGCTAGTCTGTGGGGTCCTAGGGCATTAACTTCTCTATAGCAGTACCAGAAGTTCTCTCTCCCTGTGGGGTGTGTAGCTCCCTAACTCTCTGAATAGCCGCCAACAATAGCAACTCCTACACCACCTCCTCTGGTATAGGCACCTTGTAACAACCCCAAATATAGTTATAATATTTAACTACATGTAGCTAAGGGAGAAAAAAAAAGAGTGCTTAATATATTGTGAGAGTTTTAGGGTGGTATTTCACTATATAGAGCTTCGACAAGTGATCCTTGTAAGTTCCTCATGTCTTTTTAAATTTATTATAATAAGTTATTTTATATAGATGAATTTATTTTCGTGTATTTCAAGTACTTTATTATGATAATTCTATTTATGAGAATTTTTAATAATTGATTTTTTTTAATCAATGGATTTAAGATTTAACCATAAACTTGAAGTTTTGAAAATTAATAATGAAATAAGTTAGTCTTTGGGCCTAGACTAGACATATTTAAAATGAGTATTGTGAGTTGAATAATCTTATGGAGATAACTTATTTGACTAGATCGTGATACTACGAGTCCCATTCAAAGAGGAAAGGACAAAGTATTAGAGTGACTGCAATTTGGCTAAGGCAAGTGGGCTTTCTAAACTCTGTAATTCTCGTAGAATTCTCAAGTTTTCCTTTCTTCTAT
>DF358989.1:0-45422 GCA_000787875.1 Solanum virginianum | reverse complement strand
TTTTGGTACTCACCCCTTGCTTCTACATTTTTGTAGGTTCTGAGCCCAGATAGTGACTAGTATCTTCTATTGATCTTTTCGAAGCTTTCCAGGAGACGTAGAGAGGTAGCGATTGTCATCTGGCTAACTCTCTTGTTCCTATTTTCTATTGTACTTGTATTCTCTTTGATTCCCGTATTGTTAGTGGCTTGTACGCATGACAACCAAATCCTTGGGCTTCCGCGAAATATTTTATTATCCTTTTTGGTTAAGTCTGACTTGTTCGGGTGAGATTTGAGCAAGTGACATCACGCCAAATTTTTGGGTCGTGACACTCCTCCTTCAGTCTCGACCTCTTTAGGGCTGGCTCTGGCTCATCATCATGCTTAAGGGGCCTCTTCCCATAGATGTCCAGACGGTCAGCTAGCCACTCGAATGTCTCATTATCTGCCGGTACCACCTCCGGGGCTGCAACAGGAGCTGCCAACATCTATAATAATTCAGCCTTAAACTTGGCCAACTCCTCGATCACAACACTCGTGTCAGTGGACTGAGCTCCCTTAAGTCAATGCTAAACTCTTGCCTTGAAGGCATCTACTCGAGCATCTGACCCGTGCTAATAAAGCCTAAAGCTTGGACTCTAACGTAGCTACCCTGCGTAATAATGCCTGAAAAGCAACAACAGAAATAATAAAATCAATTAGTAACGAAGCTGTTGCTGGTGTTGGAGTACTGGAGGATAATGTGGACACGATCTCCATAATTAGTATAGACTCTGTAGCAAATGAGGTAGTGTCGGTAGCAGCTGGGGGTGCACTTCGAGGTGGAGACTCTACTGGGAATGGCTCTAAAATAGGAGGAGTTGCTCAGGGTTAGGGCACCGGGTTCTCGTCAGCCTTTAACACGCTGGGATCTATGGTGTATGTGGCCTCTACATGAGGGTCCCAATGGGGGTCAATAGGAACACCTCTTGTACTACATAATCGATGAATCAGAACTGGAAATGATAGTAAGGTGTTCGTCTGAGCTGCAGCCTCGTGAATCTGCTTAAAAATAATCTAGGCCCAATCTGTAGCATAAGCAGCAAGAATGCTGGCCAATAATACCTCTCTCTCTAGGGTGATCACATTATCCATAAAGGTTGGTCTAATGCGCCAACAGATAATGGACCACCAAAACATGGCCTAGAATGACAGATGGGCTTTCATAATCAAATCTGCATGGTTTGTGACCCACATCAGCTTGACACCCACCTTATAAATTTGGCTGGAAATCCACTTTAGAAGCTCTGTCTAGCCATGAAGTCCTTCCCAATCACCGCTCTCCTCATTTTATCAATACGATTATCATACTCTATGGTAGACTGAGGTACTTGGTAAGTGGGCCCATACTTAACTCATTAGATTGTCTCCCCTGAGATATCAAACTTCCTACCCCAACTGTCACCACCCTTAGCCTCGATTGCTCAATCGACTTCTTGTTCTTCGGCAGCCCCCAGCGGAGAGTAGTAGGATACACCGCATAGAACTTGCAGACTATGTGATGGGGATATTTATCCAGCTGCTATGTGGTCTATCTTAGTCCTTGCTCATCTAACCTGGCAACTAATCTGGGCACTCTGTCTAATTCGGAGGCGTCAATCTAGACTCCTCATGAAACTGGCAGACTGGTTTACCTTGCCCATTTAGCTCTAACCCCTGGTCGTAAATTTCTTTCATACCCATAACACACCATCTGCGATTGGCTGGGGGTTAGGACTGGACTTTTTCTTGTTGGGTCTAGGAGGTGCTCTCCGACTCTGACTCTGAATGTGTGTGTGAGGGGGTCATTAAGGAAGGCTGCTATCCGACCCGTCCCCGTTACCCTGTTGTTCCTTCTCTTTAGACTAAGAAGAATTGCTCACTTCCATGGGCGTCTGTGCTGCAACTGCTCGAGTCTTGGGTCTATTGGCTTCGGGGTCTACCCTGACTCTGTGGACTTCCACAGAGCCCTCGAATTGCTCAATCTCGGAGGATTCATCCATCAACCTCAATTAGAGTTTGAATTGCCTGTTTGTTTTTTTGGGGCATTTTATCCGTAAACCAACCAAATAGCAATATATAAGTTCAAGATGTTTGATCCATTAAAACACATAAAAAAATGAAACAAAAAAAATCAAAAACAGATAGTTACTGATGCAGCTGTAGGTTTGCAGATATGAGGGTAGTAACCTACGAGTCGTACACTATCCTCTTAAAACCACAAATCCCCTAGAAATGCTTTCTAATCTCAGATACGAGGCAAAGTTATGACTTGTAAAGGAACCAATGAGTCATAGTATGGGCTCATACCCATTTTCATAAATAATTTTTATAACTCAGATAAGTTTACGAGACCATTATTACAAGTTGTAGCAAGCACTACAAGTTGTATGTGAGTCTCATATGAGAAAATTGATAGAACTATAGATGACTGATGCTTGCTACGAGGGACCACTATGACCCGTATAGGGACTTACAGATCATAGAAGTGCCTCGTAGCTGACCGCAGAAGGCATCTGTAGTGCCTAACATTTTCCCATGCAAAGCACAAACCAAACACACAATTCATCATACTTGGCACACAATAATAATATCAAATACTTGGGACATAAGCAAACCCTCAATAACATCAGAAATTTGGAACAACCACAATCCCTGAGAATCAAATTCACTTTAACAGCACATCAAGCATACCAAAAACAAAATACTTTCCACTCTCACATGTGATATCAATAGGACATTTAATAGAAATGCAATTATAATTCAAGTTCTTTCAATCAAGTCCAACAGGTTAAAGCATATGAAATATACCACACCTCCTAAATTCAAACTTCCAATTATAATGTAGACCATGAGTGGGCACAATCACACACTATATTTCATCAATCATAGTTATCGCATTCACAATCATCTATCGAAGAATTCTAACAAGATTTTGATTCACAACTCAACTCTTCATAACATAAAAACCCTAGGTTGTAAATCTAGATCAAATATTACCACATGACATGATTATAAATGATTAGCCCAAGAATATACTTATATAAAGAATAAGCTCACTACAAAAGAGTGTCAAATTTAACCACAGATCTTACCAATCAATTGGAGAAGTTAACTAAAGCAAGAGAAATCAAAACCACAACGAAAACCCTAGGAATAGTGACATCACTGGAATCTTCGCCAGGAAATGACGTGGGTGGCTGGGGTTTTGATAAAAAAAGTACTTTGGAGGATAATTAGGGTTTTTTTTGTTAGTTACGTATTGGAAAAATAGAGTTAGGGGGTCAATTTTTATTTTGACCACCTTTTAAATAAAATCGGGTTAGAATTTTTTTAAAATTGTAGACCGGGGCTACGAGACACCAGCTATAGGTCCCAGTCTCGTAGCAGACCCAGCACTTGCAAAAATTCAGTATCCATACCTGGTCACAACAAACCCCTCTTATGACTCGTAGAAGACACTACGAATCATAAGGTTGGCTTGTATTTATGTGCCAACTTTTGATACTCATTGATTCCCTCTAAAATGCATGATTATGAGTCACAGTAAGGACTACCACTCATAGTCCTGATCGTAGAGGCTGCTCCAAGTGCCATTTTTTTTAGATCTTTATTTCTTCAATTTTCAAATGCAAACAATAAAAACATAATAATTTGCAGAATATTACAACTGCATCAATGTCTTTCAACGTAAAAACAAACTTACACCTTCTTTTACCTGCAAACCAAATCTCAAAATACAATAATTCCCAAAATATTACAACTGCATCTATGTCTTTCAACATGAAAACAAACTCACCTTTCTACCTAAGAATCTAAACAACCCAAAACACTTAAAACAAGCCAACAATTATCAACAATGCTTGGGTTTCCTCCCAAGAAGTGCCCTTTTTAAAGTCATGGCTAGACTTTGTCGTCATGGATAATCAGACTTCTCCATGAGTTCCATTGTTGCTCTTTCTATTATTTCTTTGTTCATCCTGCATTGCATCTAGTTGATCAGCAAGCTACTCCATCCTATCACCAAGACTTTGCATTGATGTAGTTTGTTGTTCCACTTTGTAGTTATATTTGAGGACATCAAATGTTATCTCCTGGACAATGTCATCTTATTCATTCACCTTGATTAGGACTTGTTCAAGCATATGCTCAATCTGTGTCAGTTTATCATTGATGCAATGCTTGTGTGGTAACCTAGGCTAATGTTTAACATTTTTGCTTCTGGGTTTACTCGAGGCTCCCATAGATACACTCATGGTTGATCCGGCTTGCCCTTGAAAGTGTTGGTAGACTTGGGCAACTGCAGATAGCTTATTCGTGCTCTTAATGATATCATTAAATGGTCATCTTATGAACTCCCAATAGTTTCCTCCAAACAATACATCGACCTGCCCTTGTTGCTCAGAGGTTAGTACTTGATAGAAGCTAGCTGCCAAATCATTATTCGTCAGACCATGGTTATGCTTTGCTGCTAAGCACTGCTTGTACCTTTCCCAAGCTACTACCAAAGGTTCTCCTAGCACTCTTTTCAAACTACAGATGTTGTTCTATAGCTTTTGCTTGTTCGACTCCTTATAGAAGTTCATGAGGAAGATTCACTCTGGAGAGTCATGGGGAAAACATGAAGAGCTATAGCCTTCCAAGTAGGATATCTTGCCCCAAGGACCCCTAAGATGTTTGAGTGAAATTATGTAAGTAGATATGGGGATCTTCGAACTCTTCCCCATAAAATAGGGTACACCTCTACAAAGTTTCCAATAAGTCATTTGCAACATAGAACATTTTTTTAGTCGTAGTGCCAGCCAACCTGCATCTAAAGTCAACTAGAAAAACAAACAGCAAAAGTAATATACAGAAGATTTTGGAAAGCAATACTAGAAATAACTAATAGTGAAATCACATCAAAACCTAGCTGTATTCCCCGGCAATGGCGCTAATAAGAAAGCTGTCCCTGTCAGCAATTAACCTAACCGAAGGTTAGGGTTGAACCCACATGGAATATAGGGCTTGACTATAAGATTTCACTACAAACCATTTCAAGCATCAATAAGTAAAATCTCTAAATGGGGGGTGGTTTGTGATTCAAAAACAAAAGTAAATTGCGACTATACTACTATGCAGAAAAACACTCAATTTTAGGGACAACATGGGAATTATGTTCCCCATGGTTTATCAACTCGATTACCCTAAGTAACATAACTTCAATTGAAGAGTCGCATACAAGATAGTAACTTAAGTTCTTCTAGCCCTCTTGTGAAGGTTAAGGTCAAATTTCACCATGGCACTTGGTTGAGAACCATGGCGTGCCAACTAATGGTTACCAATTGTCCCAGTCAACCTCCCCTTGGTCAATTTTGGTTGATTAGACTAGAAGACATCGATCAAATCCTATTATCTTCTTCCCTTTTCCTATTCATCATTACCTTGGTCGGGCTTATGATAGTAGGCAAGGTTTGGTATTGGCCACCACCAAACAACAATCATAATGAAGGGAAATAGATAATACATGCAAAACCCCAATCATAAAAATGCAATAAACCTAGGTCATCTCAAGTCAACTACCCATGGTTCCTACAACCCTAAGTTGTGGGTGCTTAGCTACTCATATCTAAGGCAAAACAAATAAAATGGCACATACAAGACATAAATGAGTGTTTTTGTTCCCACAACCCCAAGTTGTGGGTTCTTAGCTACTCATGGCTAAGGTAAAACCAACAAAAATACACATACAAGACATAAATGATAGTGTTACCAACATCAATGAAGAATGTAGGCACCACAGGTTGCAAACCCAAAAGCTTGATTGATTAACAATGAGTACAAAGTAAGATTTGCAATCCCCAAAATGGGTTTTCCAAGAGAAAATAATGAACTAATCTAAACCTAAGAAACGTTTCAAAAGATGATTGTAAAATGTCTCCTAGTCTAACCTCTTTCTAAAACCATAACTTAAACTATGTATAATATTTACAAAATAACCCTAGAATTTAAACAGAAAAGACATTTGGCAGTTGATAAGTCTTGCAGGTATGACTCATCGGATGACCTACTAATCATAGTCGAGGTATCGTATCAGGTTATTGGCATCTTGGACATAATTGGTATGACCCACCAGTATGAGTCATTTCTTGAGCTATGACTCCAATGTTCCTCTCGTAGTCATGACCTTCACTTTTTGGTCCAATATTTTCGCTTTCTAATTCTTGTTACGAGTCCTCTTATATGAGTCGTGGTGAGACTTATGACTTATAGGATGGCCTCGAAAGGGTGACCAATATTAGCAAATTTATAAATTTTTGGTCTCTAATTCTTGCTATGACATACCTTATGACTCATAGCTTAGGCTACGACTCATAGGTGTGCACGTATGGCCTAACCTTCAGCAAAATCTACAACTTTTCTTCAAAATCATGCCAACCTAACTTTTCTACAAGAACAACATAGAAACACATAAAAACTATAAAAACTTGCATTAGGAACTCACAAAATCTCTTATTTAAGCATCAAATGTGCTGTATTTTGACAACACATTAGTGTGAAGTATCGAGTAGTAACCTCATACCATCCCTCAATAAGTGGGCAAGTAGAAGTATCAAATAGGGAAATCAAAAAATCCTATCCAAAAATGGTGAATGTAAATCACACTAACTGGTTAAAAATGTTGGATGATGTTTTTTGAGCCTACCGCACTGCTTTCAAAATCCCTGATCGGAATATCCCCTTATGAATTGATGTTTTGGAAAGCCTGTCACCTACTAGTTAAGCTTGAGCACAAGGTACTATGGGAACTTAAAAAGTTGAATCCAGATTGGAATGAAGCAACAACATCTAGATTGATGTAAGTAAATGAACTCGATGAGTCTAGGCTGCGAGCATATGAGAGCTCTATAGAGTAAAAGCGAAGGATGAAGGTTCAGGATGATCGTAGAATTGAGAACCACCAATTTGCTCCAGGAGACATGGTGTTGCTTTATAACACTAGGTTGAGGTGGTTTCCTAGGAAACTCAGATCTAAGTGGATGGGGCCCTTCAGAGTCGTATGTATTATGAATTATGGATCCATGGAGTTAGAAAGCAGGGATGGTAAAACTTTCAAAGTTAAGGGACAGAGGTTCAAATTGTACATAGGTGACATGGAATAAATTAAGATAGTGGAAGACTGCGGCCTTGAGGAGGCATGAGCACAAAAACTTCATGTCTTGCCATGACAATAAATCAGGCGCTTCCTAGGAGGCAACCCAAGGTATGCCCCTTGTACACTTTCTATGTGTATTTACTTTGAGGACAAAGTATTCTATTTTTGTGGGGTATGGGAAGTTATAGATTAAGGTGAAGTTTGAGTAGCCTCGAGTCCATAACTTTCCTTATTTTTTATCACAAGGTTTTCTTGTCGTGCTTTTTTTTTCCTGTGGATGTTTAATTTTTTGTTGAACTAGCAATGTCTATGTAGTATAGATAATTTGTAAATACATAGTGATGTTATCTGTTGGCATATGCATAGCTTTTATATGTTCTTAAAATTTTAATGAAAAATTAGGTACCCTAAAAAAATTTTAGATTGTGGGTGTTGATGCATTCATGCATTTTGAGTATCTGGTAATGTTTGTTCTGATATTGTGAAGGTAACCTGAGGCTAGAAGCATGACCTGTAAGTCTATACTTTATTGTGTGTGCAATACCATGTGTGTTGTGAACTTATTTTGATGTATTCATGTATCATGCATGGATTCAGAACTTTCCTTACTACTCTAAGATTGGCTTGGTGATTTTGTTGATTTAGAAGGGATCTTAGGCCTTTGTTCAGTTAGTAAGCCCACTTTTGCCTAAATGACCTACCAAGTGCACTAGTGAATCCCTTGTTCTAAATGTTTGAGCTTCTAATGTACTCATTCTTTTTGGACACCTTGCTAACTTGACCTTATTTGATGAAATACCTTGATATTAGCAATGGTCTATCCTTGAACATTTGAACCTTAATTGAGGCTAAAAGTCTAAGTTGAGGGTGGCTACCAATTATGGCCTTGGTTTGAGGAATGGATATTATCTACTTCACCTCAGGCTAAAAGCCTAAGTTGGGGGTGGCCCTTATTAGGGTAAAGTAATAACAATGAGGTGGTTAGTTGGGAAATAAAGAAAGAAATGAAAAATCATGAGCCGAGTGAAGAAAAAGAAAAGAAAAGTGCCTTGAGATGAGCAAAAGTAGCAAGAATTGACTTCAGAAATAAGGCACAGCTGAAAATAGAAAGAACACTCAAGAAAAGTTTGAAATGGGAGAATAAGGGTGGATTTACTGAAAATGGTTGGGTTATGAAAGTAAAAGGTGTTGGTAAACATGGTTCAAGGAAAACGTTTAGTCATTACTTGCCCAAAATGCGATACCAAAGCCCCTGAACCTATGTTACAAGCCCATAAGTCCTAAAGTGATCCAAATTCACTTTGCCACCAAACCAGAAGATGAGTATATGGACAAGCCTATGGTATTGGTCATTCGGCATGAATTTTAATTGTGAGAGTGAGAATACTTCCTTAGTCCCTAAATTCTAAATGCTTTTTATGTGAGTATGAGAGACTTCTTTCTAGTAAGGGCATTTGCACTACTTGAGTAGCATATGACTATACTAGTAATAGTGGACAGTTGATACTCCTTAGCTTGTCATAGTTGGATTCCCATGTATATCATTATATTCTTATTTTGCTGAATTACTTTGCAATCCTATTATGAAAATGGTAGTCGGGTACCTGAATCAGAGGAGTTGATGTATATGTCATTAGTATAGCTGTTATGTATTTCACTTTATTTTCATAGATTAAGTCATCGCTTGAGGACAAGCAACAATTCTAAGTTGAGGGTGTTGAGGTTTTGTCAAAATACAACACATTTGATGCCTAAAACATGGGATTTTGTGTCACGCCCAAAGTCCCGTTAAGGCGGATTGGCACCCATTGCCGATAAGGCTCGGGAGAACCAACTTGTATCTATGCACTTTCTATACATATTATATGGGATTTCTATATTTAACATGCCTTTAAGAAAGTAAATAGTAATAACAAGCATAAAGGAAATGCATATGACTAGGCCATTGGGGGAACATTGTCTAAAGTATGAGACATGACCACACTTTAATTTACATTGTCTACAAAGCCTCTAGATAAGGAAAAGTATCTGATAAGGGTCAAGATAGGCCCCGTCTCGACTAACTGTACAACACAAGAATATAAGCTCTAGATATGCAAAGCTCCAAAGCAACTTAGAGCTTGGTAACATTAGCTGGATATCCTGTACTCCTACAGGAGAGATCTACTAGCACCTGTACATGCAACATGAAATGCAGGTTCCCTATAAGGGACATCAGTACGAGTTAATATACTAAATATGTAAGGCAGAAAATAATGTATATGAAGTAATAACTCAAATGAAATTATGCACTGATGTAGGATACGAGACCACCTTTAGTTATACTGTGGAATCATGTACTTTATGTTCTTTTTATTACTTTACTTTTACTGTATAATCTGTGCACAACATATAATACAAATGACTAGCTGATCAGTGGTTAATCTATATCGGGATCGGTTCTAGCTAGGCTTTTCCTTAACCCCTTGGGCTACCCCTCGTGATAGGATCGACCTTGGCTAGGTGATTCTTCCACCCCTCCGGCTACCACCCATCAGTAAGTAATATACAAGGCCCTGGCTAGGCTTTTCCTTACCCCTTGGGCTAGCCCCCATGATAGGATCGACCCTGGCTAGGTGATTCTTCCACCCCGGGGTTACCACCCATCAATAAGTAAGATACTTTACCTTTCAATTACCTTTGAGATGATTCTTTTGGTAGTCACAATATTGGAGCTGTAGGGCTGTATATGTAGCATATGACATGTCGATAATCATACAAGATAATAGGATAATGAAAAGAGTACGTTACACAAATAATGAAATGCATATGAGATGAAACAACTTGTGAACTTTGTTTAGCAACAAAAACCTTTGTAACTTGGTATCCGCGTATGTATATAGATTTGAAGGTGACTATGTATGGGAGCATATGAACATATGAAAGAGTGGAGACACGGTTAATAGTTGTTTCAGAGTTAGTAAGTGCCTTTATGTGCCAAGTAAGGATCTAGATTTCATGCCAAGTAATACGGAATCAAGTAGCCTTACATACCTCGTTGTATGGCCTCGCTATTACATCGAGATAACCTTCACTTCCTTGAAATATCAATCAACAAAATAGTAGGTGATAAAACCAGCATTAGTAGCCAATAGACACATCTTGGCAGCCTAATCTCATAAAAAAAAAACATACGGGCAGCAAGCGTATAGCTATAAACCCGAGTGTATTCTTTCAAACTTTTTGCCCCTAATCATATTTTCTAATATACATTCTCATATACATATAATGTGCAACCTGATTTAGTGCCATAACAGCCTTACAAAATCCCACAAAGCATAACACATAACAATTCTACACAACATACAAATGGGCGGCATAACGTTACATCCCTTCGCTACATTTCGACACATGATAAATATAAAACATGCAACATACAAATGGGCGGCATAACGTTACATCCCTTCGCTACATTTCGACGTTGACAATTCCAAACCTATTCCAACTTTAACCAAACTATCCTCAACACATCTATACACAACAACAGCCTTAAAATAGTCTTAGAATAGTACCCAAGCAATCATGGAGGATGTGATGCAATAGCCTCCCATCCATCAGCCCACAAGTTTCAATCAAGAACACAATTGCTATATCATATAAGAACTCACTTTTTGCAGACTGTAAAAGCAGTGAAGCAGCCTGGTTACATTACTACCAAACCAACCTTTGTTAAAAACATAAGTCTTACTTCATAATATAGCCGACCAAGAAGAGAATTGTCTTTTATTTTGCAAGAACGTTGCACAACAATGTTTGCAACATATGTTGTCCAACAATTTCAGCATAAACATAACCAACATAGTCTCTTGTTTTACATAAGAAAACCATATTAATCACATAAGTAAAGTTTCTTACCTTAGCCTTCAAGATGTAGGGCTTCTCCAAGAACTCTAGTGGGTTGTATTGGCTGCCTTGTGAAGTGAAGTAAAGAGAGAAAAGAGTTTTTTTGTAAAGCTAAAAATTGCTCTAAAGTGAAATGAATTAAGGTGCTGTTTTTGAGCCTTTTTAAAGTCTCACTTTGGCCGACTTTGCCTTGATCTTTTGACCATATATTATCATATATTAGCAAGCTAGTGATGTAGTAGCTTGGCCCTTACATTTGGGCCTAAATGGGTCTCTAAGTTGATGGGCCTTGGCTGCCCATTTTCCAAATTCCTCTTCACTTAGTTTGGGCTAAATTAGTCAAGTGGGTTGTGATGTATTTGGGCCCTTTTTATATTCTTATTGGGCTAAAAATGAAGTCTATTTATAATGCTAAAACACAAGCTAAAGCTAAACCCTTAACAAAAACTTTATCCATAATTGGACTTGGAAAAATTCGACGTTGGGCCTCGTCTTTGTTTTAGCTAGCAAATTTAACCTAAGCAAGTAGGTGACTCACCTGCTAGGTTCCTCAGTCCTATAAGCACCTCAATTATCTCTCTTTGTTTAGGGTCGTGATCCCCTCAATTTGTCTTAAAACTTATTTACACTTGACCCTCTTCCGCATTAGACACATATATCGTCCTGTAAAATAAGATTTAAGCACTTAAAAAAAAGGCGCTAATTTGACCAACCCATATCATGTTTCATTTGCATAGTACTAGTATTATAAGGTGTGGGTTGTTATATTTTGTGAGTTCTTAATGTGACTTTTTATGGTTTTTATGTGTTTTTGTGTTGTTCTTGCAGAAAAGTTAGGTTGGCATGATTTTGAAAAAAAGTTACAGATTTTGCTGAATCATAGGACATACGAGCTCACTTATGAGTCATAGCCTAAGCTACGAGTCGTAGGGTATGTTGTAGCAAGAAATAAAGATCAAAAATCAAAAATCTTCTAAGTGGAGGTCACCCCTACGAGGTTATCCTACGAGTCTTAAGTCTTACTACGAGTTGTATAGGTAGACTTGTAGCAGGAATCAGAGAGCCAAAATTTTGGACCAAAAAAACTAAAGGCCTAGGCTATGAGAGGAGCATACGAGTTATAGTCCAAGCAACGACTCGTACCAGTGGGTCATACTAGCTAAGTCAAGATGCCAAGATGCTGATACGAGACCCTAACTATGACTCATAGGCCACCCCACGGTCGTACCTATGAGGTATACCAGCTGCCAACTGTCTTTTCTATGGAATTTTTAAGGTTTATTCATAAGCACTATAAATACATTAAGTTAGGGTTTAATTTGAGAGAGAAGAGAGATATTAGACTTAGAACTTGCCTTTGAATATTCTCTCAAGAATATTTTAGAGTTTGGTATTAGTTAATGATTTTCATTTGGAAAAACCATTTTGGGGATTGCAAATCTTGCCTTGTACAATATGTCAATATATCAAGCTTTTGGGTTGTGCTGTCTATATTCTTCATTGCTTATGTAAAGCTCTCAACTATGTCTTGTATTTGTATTTTTGTTAGTTTTGTCTTAACCATGAGTAGCTAAGCACCCACAACTTGGGGTTGTAGGAATGATGGGTAGTTGACTTGAGATGACCTAGGTTTATTGCATTTCTATGATTGGAATTTTGCATATATTATCTATTTCCCTTCATGTTGATTGTTTTTTGGTGGTGGCCAACAGCAAATCTTGCCTACTACCACAATCTCGACCAAGGTAGTGGCAGATAGGAAAAGGAAAATAGATGACAAGATTTGATTGATGTGTTCTCGTGTAATCAACCAAACCTGACCAAAGGGAGGTTGACTGGGATAATAGGTAATGGTTAGTTGGTACTCCATGGTACCCAACCAAGTGCCATGGTGAAATTCGTTCTTCACCTTCACAAGCGGGCTGGAAGAACCTAAGTTAGCGTCCTGCATGCAAATCTTCAATTGTATTTATGTTATCTAGCATAATCAAGTAAACGAACCATAGGAAACACAATTTCCAAGTTGTCCCTAAAATTAAGTATTTTCCCACATTGTAGTATAGTGTGTATTTTACTTTGTTTTTGAATCACAGAAACCCCCCCCCCAGAATTGAGTGTTTTCTCGGATCATAGTATAGTGTTTATTTTACTTTGTTCTTGAATCACAAAACCCCCCCCCCCCCCAATTTAGAGATTTTAGTTATAAATGCTTGAAATGATTAATAGTGAATTCCTGTAGTTAAGCCCTGTATTCCGTATGAATTTGATCCTAACCTTAGGTTAGGTTAATTGCTAACAATGACTGCTTTCTTATTGGAGCGTGAAGATCTTCAATAATGACACAATGAAGTGATGTCATTACCATATCTATCTAATACTTTATGGGGGTATAGGACATCCCATTAGTGTAACCAAAATCAGCAACATCAAGTCCTAATTTTGGGACAATAGGAATCTTCCAGTTTAATGGTTCAATCCTATCCTATATTCTGGCTATATCGTTATTGTGTTTGAGTTGGACTTACTGTTACTCGTTTTAATGCTCAATACTCCTCCCAAGACTTAATATGCTCATAAGACATCAACCCTATGGTTAACTTATTCATTTAGTCTCATTGGAGAGTCATCAACTCAACTCATCACATCAACTATCAACACCCTAGTTACATCATTTTTAGGTTCAACTCTTGACTCAGAAGGACTCTATCATGCATTATTTTAACTCATAGCTTTCTGGAAAACAAAAGTAGAATTACAATATTTAGAGATTCCATAGACTCTCTAGGCTCAAATTATACTCATGCATGCTCATCTAAGTAAAATATGTGAAAATAATAAAAAAAATCATGCTAGAGTTTATGTAGTAAGATAAAATAATCTAATTCAAGTAGGTTAAACAATAAAAATATTAATTTATGCAAGATTATGTAGAAATACATTAGAACTTGAGAAAATCTTGAAGAACCATTCATGGGGGACTTAATTTACTCACAACTTCATCAATCCGGGTTATGGAGCACATGGAAGAAAAAAATCTATGTTTTGGTTAGCCTCAAATACTTTGATGTCCTTGAAGTAGCTTTGAAGGATTCTTAAGTTTGTCTTCAAACCCTATCCCTTTTTCTCTCTTGAAATCTTGGTCCTACATTTTGAGAGAGTGATTTAGCATAAAAGTGTTAAACTAATATGTTTAGAGCTTTATCTAGACATAAAAATGTCAATCCTTGGCTTTGAAAGGTTGGAAAAGGCCAAAATAAACTCTCATAATAAGCTAAAACAAGTCATCTGCGGGCTCATTTATGGCTCCTAGAAAGTTTCACGGCCCATAGGGATCCTTTCGTAAAGTTTTTGCCCGATTGTAAGGTCTTTGGTTCACTATTATGAGCCCATTCTATGCCCTATAGATGGATGTACAACCCATACATGGGTTCGTAAAGTCTGGGACCAAAAATTGAAGTTTTATGTTTTTTTCCCCATGAGCTAGCAGACGGGCTGAACTTTAGTCTACGGCCCGTAAAAGGGTTTTATAATACCACTATGCTCTAGTAGTCTTTAGTAACATAACTATAACTTTTGACTTTGAACTCCAAATGAGGTGAAATAAGTTGAGTTGGAATGATAATTCAAATGGCTTTCATTTGGTAGATTATATAACATGTAATTCTTTGTGTTCTAGGAGTTATAATCATTGAAAGTTGACCCTTGCACATTCTAACTCTAGAAACATAATTTATAAGAAAGTTTTGAACTCAACTAAGTACTAGAGGTCTCTTATGACCCAAATCCACCTTACATATATAAGAATAAGACTTGAAACACATGTACATGTGAGGATAGATTTATGGGGTGTCACATTCCATGACTTTTATCTTGATTTTGTCATTTATTTCATGATTTTGAATGTTGAAAATTGGGGAGTTTAAGTCTATGATTTTGAAACTTTTATTAATGATTTCTCTTTCGTTTTGAACTTGAGTTTAGTAAGATTTTCACGCACGAACTTCTTTTCCCATGTAGAATCATAATTTGGGTCAATTTCCAGATTTGGAAACGTCATATTTTAGCCCTAATTTTGACCATTTTGCCCCTAAGCCTAATTCTTGCAAATATGCTTATCAAAATTCATCTCTTGATGCCTATTGTCTATTTTTGAAAGTGATTGATTGATTCAGTGTTCATTTGGTAGCTTGAGTTGATTGAAAGCTTGTCCGAGTGCAGTTTTGACATTAAGGTAGGTTCAGCTAACCTTTTTTGGACTAGATTTGAGTTATTGGACATGTTCATGTTATAATTATAAAATCTAGATTAATTCATGAGTAAATGAGCTGATATGATGGAATTTTGATGGAAATGTTATATCAATTATGATAAACTTTAAATAAATTGTGATCCTATTGAAAAATTAAGGTGAAATCTTGAGAATTGAGATATGTTGAATATTATCTTGATAATATGAGATTGTGTTACAATTGGGAGGGTTATGTGGTAAATTGATGATATTTGTGATACATTCAAGTTTATAAGCATATTTTAGGACTTGCGAAATCTGGTTTCATTGACATTTTGATTATTATTGGTAGCATGGTGGTACTAATTAATTCATTTATCATATTATATTACTTGCATATACTTGTATTGCGGCATTAACATACACACATCTCATATTGTATCTGCAACACCTGAGATATTGTGATACTTATGACATTACAGTATAAGGCTTGCGACGCCTTCAGATACTTCAAATAAGACCTATTATGCCTCGAGATACTTAATTTCATGGCCTGCGATGCCTTGAGATATTTGAGTACATGGCCTGCGATGCCCTCGGGTACTATCTGGTAGATTCGACTTGAAAGATGTATACATCAGCCCTGCGACAGTTGTGATTTCATCATATACATGACTTGCGACACCATTACATTTCATTCATCCCATTTGCATTGCATCATTAGTTGTATTTTCTGTCTTTATCTATTCTTATCTTTGTATGTATTGTGTGGTAACCTTGTGACGCAGGTGGTAGAGATTCTAAGTTATTACATACTTATTCAATTTCTCTACCAAGTTGGTTGAACCTATTGGGTACATTTTGGTGTACTCACCCATACTTTGTTCCTCCCTATAGATCTACTACAAGGACCCCATAGAGTAGTTGATTTTATTCTATTAGAGACCTTCTTCACTACTAGATCTAGCGATAAGGCTCAGATATCGAGTCAACCTTCCTTTTGTTGATTTATACTATGTATTTCCTATTTAGACAACATTGTATTTTTGATTGAGATAGTTGAGTTTACTCATTTGTACAACTTTAGATGCTCTGGTACGCATGACTACAGGATATGGGATTTCTTATTAAGTGTTGTGTTGCTTCTGTTTTGGTTTTAATTTCTTTAATCACGATCAGATTTTTGGTGGAGATAAGTTTGGTATTAGAGATATAGGTTCATTGCGTTCATAAGTCAAGAGTGGGGTGTCTAGTAGAGTCTCATGGATCGATATATAGATGTCCATACCCATCTTTAGGAGGCTACGGGGCACTTGATAGGAAGAACTTTCATGTCTTGCTTCTATTTTTGTATTTCTTTATATCTGTTATTTTGAAAGTGTCTAATCAACTCTTTCTACACAAATGTCGATTACTAGATCCCGATGGTTAGTGGGAGAGCCTGAGTTAGCTAATATGGCTCCACTTATGGTTAAGGCAAGTTTCGTGATTGGGATAGGGGATGAGGGCATGCTAGAGGCACAATACTTCTTAGAGGACCTGCTAGATCAACTTCTCAAGGGCTAGATTATAAGTCAAAGAGGCCTAAAGACTCTATTCCACCATCTTTAGCCCTTGATACTACACTGCCAGTTCAGGAGAAACATTAATTGAATCCTGTTAATTAATCTCTTTTCCTATTCATTACTACCTTGATTTATTCAGTAACACTAGGCGGGTTCTAATGTTGGCCACCATTAGAATGCATTCAATACGAAGAGTATCAGTTAATACATGCTTGCACACTTTTCAAGAATTACAAATTATACAATTTTACCTTGTTAGTACCTCATGGTTCCCACAATCCTAGTTGTGGATTTAACTGCTCATGATCAGTGTAAATCAGGATTTATGAATTTGAATAACATAATTGAGCACATAATAAGAGAATTAAGCACAAAAATCCAAACCCTTCAATGAGAATCTCAAGATTGAAATTAAATGACGAAAGAAAGTTTTACAAGTGTTTCTCAAGCTCTCTCACGTTCCTCTACTTGTTCTCAACTATTCTCTACTGTGTCTCCTTGAAAAATACCCTTAAAATCTATTTATCATGTTTAAAATAGAAAACAAAAATGACATAGGAAAATTGGGTTGACAGGCTCTATGGTAACTTCTATGTGCCGAAGAACATTTCAAGGCCTATAAACAGTCTTTTGAGGATTGCTTCTTCAAAACTGGCACTATCTTCTATGACACACCTCTGTGACCCATATAAAGTTCTATTGCCTGTAGGGGGTTTTATCTGATGACTTTTTTGTAACTCCCAAGTTTTTCATCCTTAAGGCACGACACCAAGTATACTACTCGTAAAGTCTTCTATGACTCGTTTGTATATTTGTAGACTCAACTTTAAAAAATCACCCATCACTACAATTTCACATAAAACTATCTTTATGGCCCGTAAATGTAGCAACAGCTAGTAAAGGGTCTTGTGGAACCTCTGCTTCAACAATTTCTTCACCCTTAGCCCAAAAATTAAGCCAACCCTGTAATCCTACGAAACAAACAAAAAAAACACATCAAACCTACTAACATTGAATTGAGAATACACAAAATTCCAAGTTTTAATCATCAAAAGATCAGTATTTTGATAGCATATCACCGATCCAAAATATACATGCATAATGGTGGGATGTATCCCCTCCTGGAGAAAGAATACCCCTAGTATAAACAAATGTGTCTCATCTTAGAATGTCAATCACCGGGCCTCGCTGCCAAAATGGAATAAGTAGGGTCCTCGACTCAAAATGTAATCAATAGAGTCCATGACCCATAATCAATCGACTTTCAAACTTGAAAGAAATGGTGCGTCATATCTCTCTCTGAATAAATAACAGTGTCTCAAACCTAGAGTGGATCAAAATCTCAGTCGGTGCTCTGCCATGGGTCCGGGTCGCGGAGCCAACGTGGATGCCCACTGTTTTAAAAAATATTGCAAAAATCATTTTTCGTTACAGGTCTTGTAAAGTCTAGGTCATACCCATTCCCTACTCAATTTTTCCCCCTGATAAACAAGATGAAGTTGGATTTTTGAGATATATGAAAATTACGATTATAGGCATTTCTGAGGCACATTTTCGGGGCGTTTCAATAACTCCCCTAGCAATATTCTTCCCTAAATGTCAAAGAAACATGCATAAGAGAAGCAATCATGAAAACTTCAGCCCAACATAAATGGAACAATTGCACTTAAACATTAATTTCAAAAACCTCAACATGAACGCCAAAATCACCATAAACTTATTACCATAAACATGAAGTATGCAACACGATATGAGGGCTGAAACTTAGGACTTGGAATAGTATAAGGGACTTAAATTAGTACCTTTGGCTTTAGTAGAATGGAAAAAATATGGATATCGCTTTCTCATGTCCACCTCGGTTTCCTATGTGGCACTCTCAACCTATTGGTTCCTCCAAATGACTTTGACGGAAGCTACATCCTTGTTTCTCAACCTCTTCACTTGTGTATCTAATATCTTAATAGGGACCTCCTCATAGGTCAAGTTATCTCCTATAACACCCACAACCTCTAAGGGAACTATAGCACTTGGGTTATCCACACACTTTCTCAACATAGATACATGGAAGACCGGATGAACCATATTCATATCAATGGGCAACTCCAGGAACTATAGCACTTGGGTTATACACACACTTTCTCAACATAGATACATGGAAGACCGGATGAACCATATTCATATCAATGGGCAACTCCAACTTATACGCCACCTTAGCAATCCTCCTCAACACTCTATAAGGACCCAAAAACCTTAAGATAAATTTTCCTTTATTGCCAAACTGGATCACACCCTTCATCAGTGAGACTTTAAAGTAAACCTAATCACCAACCTTAAATTCAAGCTCTCTTTCTCACATCAGAATATGACTTTTGTCCACTTTAAACTATTTTCAGTCTCTCCCTTATCAAACTCACATTCTCCAAAGCTTTCATAACCAAATTTAGACCTACCAAAGCCATCTTCCGCACCTTAAACCATCCAACCGGCGATCTGCAATGTCTACCATAGAGAGATTCAAAAGGAACCATACCAATGCTTGAGCGGAAGATGTTCATCCCAACTACCTTTAGACTCCAAAACACAAACTCTAAGCATATTCTCAAGAGTTTGGATAGTCCTCTCAGCTTGACCATCCGTTTGAGGATGAAAACCTATACTAAGCTTAACCTTGATACCAAGACCTCTTTTTAAAGACCTCCGAAAGTTAGAAGTGAATTGAGCACCACGATCAAAAAAGATAGACAAGGGAACCCCATGCTATCTAACCAACTCATGTATATAAAAATTGGCATAATCTTTGGCACCATAAGTAGTTTTGACTGGTAAGAAGTTACCCGACTTTGTCATTCTATCCACAACAACCCAAATAGAATCAAAATGTTTTCTAGTCTTAGGCAAAGGCTACTTATAAATACCCTCCTCACTATCCACAACAACCCAAATAGAATCAAAATGTTTTCTAGTCTTAGGCAACCCAACCACAAAATATATGTTGATTTCCTCCCAATTCCATGTAGGAACATCTACATCCTGTGCTAGGCCACCTCGCCTTTGATATTACCCCTTCACTTGTAGGAAATTGTGACATCCGAATGTGAACTTAGCAATGTCTCTATTCATACCACCCCACTAATACACCTCCGTCAAATCTCTATACATCTTTGTAGAACCGGGGTGAATAGAATAGGATGAATTATGGGCCTCCCGCAAGATCATTTCTCTCAAATCATCCACATTACGCACACGCATCCTACCTTGGTACCTAAGGACACCATCTCCCCCTTGGGAGAAAACCTCCACTTTGCAATTTTTCACCAATGCCTTCAACTCTAGAAAGCCGGGTCAAGATCTTATTTTGCCTTCACCTCTTCAATAAAGGAAGACCTAGAACCATCAACAACTACTACATCACCATTGTCAACTTCATTCGACATAACCCCCAATCTAGCCAACTGGTGAACCTCCTTACCACCTCCTTGCCACCATCATCTACATGGGCTAAACTACCGGTAGACAGCCTACTTAAAGTATTGGCCACAACATTAGCATCAGGGTGATAATGCACTCTCACATCATAATCTTTAAGGAGCTCAAACCACCTTCTTTGTCTCAAGTTAAGGTCTTTTTAGGTGAACACATATTGGAGAGTCTTATGATCAGTAAACATATCAACATGAACCCCATACACGTAATGACGCCAAATCTTCAAAGTAAATACCACAGCTGCCAATTCAAGATCATGGGTGGGATATTTCTTCTCATGCACTTTAAGTTGTCTAGAGGCACAAGCAATTACCTTACCATTTTGCATCAACACATACCCCAAATTGATTCTAGAAGCATCACTGTCAGAAACCAAGCATAGGGCCTAGACATGACATGGCGAATGGAGAACCCAAAGGAACTCCAAACAAGCCTTTAAGCATATCAATCACATATCCTTCGTGGCGAAAGCATAATGAGAATAAATAGAGATATAAATAAGGGAGATCGAGGCTAAGAGAAGTCTTTGATAATCATAAAATACTCAAGAGTCAAGCTCAAAGCATTGATACATCATTTGTTCCAACAATGCCTCAAAATATATATTGGAGCGCGGGCCAAGACACTTTTCAGCCTCATCCTTATAGTATCAAGAGTTCAACATAAAGAAATAGTAAATAGCAAGAATAGCTAGATAATGTCCTCAAACTTGAGGACTAACCAACGATTATCTCCAAAGCACTGAACTAGCCATATAGAGGATGATCGAGAGGTGCTCCTTTTCCTACATGGTAACATCATGTAGGTATAGAGTATGCGTTAGTACGTTTGAATGTACTAAGTATGAAGGATATAATACAACAAGGCATAGCAAACATAGTCAAGATGCATAATCATAAGCAATGGATAAGTATGTTAACAATATGGCATGCGTGATCAATGTTTTAAGTATAACATGCTGGAATAACATATAGCTTGAGAATACAGATTATATGTGTAGGAAGAGACCATCATCATAGACCAAGCAAGATATTACTTGGAATCCAAGGTATATCCAAAAGTGAGAAGTGAATTGAGTACCACGATCCGAGATGATAGACAAGGGCACCCCATGCAATTTGACCAACCTATGAATATACAACTTAACATAATCTTCGGCACTATATGTAGTTTTGACCGGTAGGAAATGAGACCCAAATAGGTTCAAAATATTTTCTAGTCTTAGGTAACCCAACCACAAAATCCATATTGATTTCCTCCCATTTCTAAGTAGGAATCTTCATATCTTAGGCTAGGCCACCCAACCATTGATGTTCGATTTTCACTTGTTTGCAATTATGACAACCAGATATAAACTTAGCAATATCTCTCTTCATACCACCCTACCAAAACACTTTCCTCAAATCCCTATACCTTTTTGTAGAAAACATAGCAATATCTCTCTCCATACCACCCTACCACAACAGTTCCCTAAATCCCTATATATTTTTGTATAATCGGCGTGAATAAAATAAGAAGAATTATGAGCCTTATCTAGAATCTTCTTTCTCAAGTCATCCACTTTAGGAATAAACAACCTAGCTTAGTACCTAAGGGCACTATCTCCCCCATGGGAGAAAACCTCCACTTTACCATCCCTTACCAAGGCCTTCAACTCAAACAAGGTGGGGTCAAGATCTTGCTTTGCCTTTACCTGCTTAATCAATGAAGATTTAGAGCTATCAATAACCACTACACCACCATTGTCAACCTCCTCTAACCTAACTCCCAATCTAGCTATCTGATGGACCTCTTTAGCCACCTCTTTGCCCCGCATCATCCACCTGGGCAAGGCTACTTATAAATACCCTCCTCAGAGCATTGGCCACAACATTAGCCTTACTGGAGTGGTAATACATACTCATATCATAATCTTCAAGAAGCTATAACCACCTTCTTTGTCTCAAGTTGAGATATTTTTTGGTGAATAAATATTGGAGAATTCTATGATCGGTAAACACATCAACATGGACCCCATAAAAATAATGATGCCAAATTTTCAAAGCAATACCACAATGACCAATTAAAGATCATGGATAGGATATTTCTCTTCAGGCACCTTAAGTTACCTAGAGGCATAAGCTATCACCTTACCATTTTGCTTCAAAACACAACCTAAACTAATTCTCGAGGCATCACAATACACAACAAACCCTTCCAACCCTTCTAGTAGAGACAAAATTAGGGCGGGAACAAGCTCATCTTTTAAAGTTTTGAAACTCTTTTAATACTCATCGGTCCACATAAATTTTGCCTTCTTTTGGGTCAACTTAGTCATAGCAGAAGCAATAGAGGAGAACCCATTCGCAAACCTCTGGTAATAACCCACTAAGCCCAAGAAACTTCTAATGTCTTATGGAGTGAAAGGTCTAAGACAATTTCTGATCAACTCCGTCCTTTTTGGGTGCACCTTAATACCATCACCCGACCCCACATAACCTAGGAAAGACACCTCTCCCAATAAAAACTAACATTTTTCATATTTGGCATACAACTTCTCCTCCTTCAAGATTTGTAACACTACCCTCAAGTGACCCACATGCTCCTCCTATGAGAATAGATCAAGATATCATCGATGAAAACCAATACAAACAAATCAAGTTCGTGCTTAAAAACCCTATTCATAAGATCCATGATTATAGCCAGTGCATAGTCAAATCGAAGGACCTAACCACAAACTGATAGTGCCTATACCTAGTCCAGAAGGCTATCATGGGAATGTCAGACTCCCTCATTTTCACTTTGTGATGACCGAACCAAAGATCAATCATAGAGAAATGACTAGCCCCTTGAAGTTGGTCAAAAAGATCATCAATCCTTGGTAGAGGATACTTATTCTTTTAGGTGAGCCTATTGAGTTACTGATAATCAATGCTTATTGTAAGGGTACCATACTTCTTCTTCACAAACAACACTGATGCACCCCAAGATGATTGGCTAGGTCTAACAAAACCCTTCTCCAACAAGTCCCTCAATTGCTCCTTCAACTTCTTTAACTCCGTTGGGCCCATATGGTAAGGGGGAATTTCAATGGGATGGGCATCGGGAAGGAGGTCTATACTAAAGTCTATCTATCTTTCGGGAGAGACACTAGGAAGTTTTTCAGTAAATACATCAAGGAACTCATTAATCACCGGAATTGACTCTTTGTGAAGGACTTTGGACTCGACATCCTTAACCCTCACAGGATGATAGAGATACCCCTTAGAAATCAAATTGTGGGCTTTAATGCAAGAGATGAGCATATCCTTGACAACCACATCACGACTCTCCCACCCAAGAATGGGTTTACTATAGAATTGGAATTTGACCTTATAGTTTTTACAATCAATAGAGGCATAATATGCATGCAACCAATCAATCCCAAGAATGATATCAAAATCCACCGTATCAAACTCAACAAAATCATAAGGCAATATTTTATGCAAAATTAAAATAGGACAATTTCTATAGACCCTCCTAGTAAAAATGGATGCACTAACAGGAGTAGACACTACATATGGCTCACAAAATAATTCAATTTTAACATGAAACTTTTTGGCAACAAAACGAGTAACAAAAGAAAGATTGGCACACAGTTCTACCAATGAATACAAATAAAAATCAAAGACTTTTAACATACCGGTGTTGATATTGGGAACCTCATCTACCCTTTGCCTCCCTTGAAGAGCATCGAACCAATTTTGCCATGGAACGCCCCCTTGTGGGCCTCATCTCCTTAAAGGAACTGCATTTGCACCTTAGCCTTATGGACAACAATCTCTACCCTTGTTACGATTACGAGGACAATTAATTACCTTATGACCCATTTCCCCACAACCATAACAAGCATTAGTATCTTTCAAACAGGGGTCATTATAGCCTCTACCACATTTTGGGGACACAGAATTAGGCACCACACTACTACCACCTTGGGCTCTTGGGTTTTCATTACAAAACCTTTCTAACCACCTTGGGATCTTGGGTTGTCATTACCAAACCTTCTATTAGGAACATTGGAAGGCCCTTGGCCTTGATGAAATCGGCCACCCTTGGGGCTTTAGATTCTACCTTTAAAGCGGGCCTTCTTGGTCTAATGACCTCTTCTCTTTCTTAACTTTTCCCCCTCCAACTGTTCGGTATAAGTCGTGAGGTGAGACAAGTCCAAATCACCTATGAACATGGGGCATCGGCTATGATATTAGCCTTACCATGGTGGTAATGCACACTCATATCATAATCTTTAAGAAGCTCTGACCACCTTCATTATCTCAAGTTGAGATCTTGAACATGGCAACATGACACTCTTCATCCACTAAATAGGATACTCCCATCACAAACTTGTTCATTTTAGACCTTGGGTCATCTACTAATTGTGGAGCATATTTTGAGAGTTGGTTGAACTTGAGGGCATATTCCCTCACCATCATCGACCTTTGCTTTAAATTCATGAATTTATCATTTTGGCAACCCTTAACTCAAGAGGGAAGAACCAGTTGAGAAAAGTCGCCCTAAACTCTTCCCAAAGAATCACATTGTTATTCCCCTTTTCTCCACTTTCCACTGGGTAAACCATATTTGGGCTACCCCCTTGAGTTGGTAAGCCTCCAACTCTGCCTTCTCCTTCAATCTTACCCCCATAATAGACATTACTTTGTACACCTAATAGATAAATTCTTGAGGGTCCTCATCCACTTTAGACCCATGGAACTTCGGTGGGCTCATCCTCATAAAATCCCTCGCCCTAGATGCCGGAGTAGGAGCATGAGAGCCTTAGGCTCTTTGGTTGATTTGATTAGGCATGGCTTGAGCTAGCATAGTAATAGTGTCCTAAAACTCTTCATGAGCAGGTTGCTCTTTGGGTGTATGGACCCTTGTTCCTCTTGTATTAGGTATGATATAAAATAGCAAAGAACATTCGTTAGAGGTGAACTTTACCTAACTTCTATGGCATGACATTGACTATGAAGAAGGGAAATATTTTCTAAAATACCTGATAGCCTCTTACTCATAGTTGTGGTGCACTTCACAACCATGAATAAGTCTCTAATCGATGCGATATGTTAAATTACAAGGAATATTAACAACCTAATGCTCTGATACCATATATTGGATGTCAAGGACTATGAATAACCTGGTTCTCTGATACCAAACTTGTCACGCCCGAACCTAGGGCCTAGATATAACATGGAAAGTAGGAACCCAGCGGGATCCAAATAAGCCTCTTAGCATATCAATCGCACATCCTTGGTTGCGGAAGCAATATAAAGAATATCAAGAGAGTACAATTAGTGATAAAGGTCTAAGAAAAGTGTTTTGTAGCATAAATCATAAAGAGTCAAAGCTCAAACCTAATTACATCACTTGTCCAACAATACCTCTAGCATAGATTGAGCTGGAACCAAGACACTTTCCAGGCTCACCCTTTAGTATCGAAGTTCAACATAAAGCGATAACAGAAGTATGAGAGAGAAGGCATACATGATTAATGCTTAAAGTAAAACATGCTCGAAGAATATATAGCTTGAGACTATAGATTACATTTGTAGGAAGACACTGTCATCATAGACCAAGCAAGATATTACTTGGAATCCAAGGTATATCACCCCCTTGGAAGGTGAGTAAGTTATTTACCCATCTTTCGGCTTGTCCATCTATTTGAGGGTGAAAGGTCATGTTAAACTTTAGCTTTGTACCATGACATCTTTGAAAGGACTTCCAAAAGTGTGAAGTGAATTGAGCACCGTGATTCGAGATGATAGACAAGGGCACCCCATGCAATCTAACAAACTCATGAATGTAAAACTTAGCATAATCTTCTGCACCATATGTAGTTTTGACTAGTAGGAAATAAGCTGACTTCATCATTCTATAAACTACAACCCAAATAGAATCAAAATGCTTTGTAGTCGTACGAACCCAACCACAAAATCCATATTGATTTCCTCCTACTTCAAAGTAGGAATCTCTATATCTTTGACTAGGCAACCCAACCTTTGATGTTCGACTTTCACTTATTTGCAATTATTACAATTAGATACAAACATAGCAATATTTGTCTTTATACCACCCTACCAAGACACTTCTCTCAAATCCCTATAAATATTTATAGAACCGGGGTGAATAGAGTAAGAAGAATTATGAGCCTCATCTAGAATCTTCTTTCTCAAGTCATCTACATTAGGCATACAAAACTTACCTTGGTACCTAAGTGCATCATCTCCCCCTTGGGAGAAAACCTCCACTTTACCATCCCTCACGAAGGCCCTAAACTCTAATAAGGCAGGGTCAAGATCTTTCTATGCCTTTACCTCCTCAATCAATGAAGATTTAGAGCTATCAATAACCACTACACTACCATTACCTCCTCCAACCTAACTCCCAGTCCAGCTAACCAATGGACCTCTTTACCCACCTCCTTGCCCCCATCACCCACATATGCAAGGCTACCCATAGACACCCTACTTAAAGCATCGGCTATGATATTAGCCTTACCATGGTGGTAATGCACACTCATATCATAATCTTTAAGAAGCTCTGACCACCTTCATTATCTCAAGTTGAGATCTCTTTGGTGAACACATATTGGAGACTTTAGTAATTGGTAAACACATCAACATGCACCCCTTACAAATAATGACACTAAATTTTCAAAGGAAATACCACGGTGGCCAATTCAAGATCATGGGTAGGATAATTTTGTTCATGCAATTTAAGTTGCCTAGAGACATAAGCTATCACGTTACCATTTTTCATCTGAACACAACCTAAGCCAATTCTTGAGGCATCACAATACACAACAAAACCTTCCATCCCTTCTGGTAGAGACAAAATAGTGGCGGAAACAAGCTTATCTTTCAAAGTTTGGAAACTCTTTATACACTAATCGATCCACACAAATTTTGCCTTCTTTTGGGTCAAATTAGTCATAGGAGAATCAATAGAGGAGAAACCATCCATAAACATCTGGTAATAACCCGCTAAGCCCAAGAAACTTCTAATATCCAATTGAATCAATGGTCTAAGCCAATTTCTAATTAGCTTTGTCTTTTTAAGATCCACCTTAATACCATCACTCGACACCACATGACCTACAAAAGCAACCTCTCCCAACCAAAACTCACATTTTTCATATTTGGCATACAACTTCTCCTCCCTCAAGATTTGCTACACTACCCTCAAGTGACCTACATGCTCCTTCTAACTATGGGAATAGATCAAGATATCATCAATGAAAACCACCACAAACAAATCAAGGTAGGGCTTAAAGTCTATATTCATAAGATCCATGAAGATAGCCAGTGCATTAGTTAAACCGAAGGGCATAACCATAAACTTATAGTGCCCATACCTAGTGTGGAAGGATGTCTTGGGAATGTCACACTCCCTCACTTTCATTTGGTTATACCCAGACCAAAAACCAATCTTAGAGAAGTGACTAGCCCCTTGAAGTTGGTCAGAAAGATCATCAATCCTTGGTAGAGGATACTTATTTTTTATGGTGACCCTATTGAGTTAACGATAATCAATGCATATTCTAAGAGTACTCTTCTTCTTCACAAATAACACTAGTGCACCCTGTGATTGGCTAGGCCTATTAAAATCTTTCTCTAAAAGTCCCTCAATTGCTCCTTTAACTTATTTATCTCCATCGGGGCCATACGGTAAGGGGCAATAGAAATGAGTTGATTATCAGGAAGGAGGTCTATAAGAAATTCTATCTCCCTTTATGAAGAGAGACCGAGAAGCTCTTTGGGAAAGATATCAAGGAACTCATTAACCACCAAAACTGACTATTTAGGAAGGACTTTGGAGTCGATATCCCTAACCCTCATAAGATGATAGGGACACCCCTTAGAAATCAACTTTTGGGCTTTAATACAAGAGATGAACCTACCCTTGACTACCACGTCATGTCTCTCCATCTTAACAATAGTTTCATTAGGGAATTGGAATTTGACCCTACGATTTCTACAATTAATAGAGACATAATATGCATGTAACTAATCCATCCCATGAATGAATAAAAGCCTACCAGACCCAACTCAACAAAATCATAAGGAAATATTTTATGCAAAATGAAAATGGGACAATTTTTATAGACTTTGCTTGTAACAATGGATGCATCAATGCAAGTAGACACTTCATATAGCTCACACAATAATTCCTTTTTAACATAAAACTTTTTGGCAACAAAAGGAGTAACAAAAGAAATAGTGGCACCTGGGTCTATCAATGCATACACATGAAAATCAAAGACTTTTAATATATCGGTGATGACATTGGGCACCTCATCTACCCATTTCCTCCCTTGAAGAGCATAGAACCAATTTTGCCTTTAAGCGCCCCGTTGTAGGCCTCCACTCCCCAAAGGAACATCATTTGCACCTTAACTTTGTGGATGACCATCTCTACCCGTCTTGCGATTACAAGGACAATCCATTACCTTATGACCCTCTTCACCACAACTATAACAAGCATCAGTATCATTCAAACATGGGCCATTATAGCCTCTACCACATTTTGGACATATAGCATTACACACCACATCACTGCCACCTTGGGCTCTTTGGTTGTCCTTAGCAAACATTCCATTAGGAACATTGAAAGACCCTTCACCTTGATGAAATCGGCCACCCTTGGGGCTTTGGAATCTACCTTCAAAGCGGGCCTTCCTGGCCTCATACCTCTTCTTTTTCTCAACTTTTCCCCCTCCAATTGTTCGGCATAAGTCATTGGGCTGGACTAGTCCATAACACCTATTAACATGGCGGCATGACACTCTTCATTCACTAAATTTGATACACCCATCACAAACTTGTTCGATTTAGACCTTGGGTTGGCCACCAATTGTTGAGAATATTTAGAGATTTGGTTGAACTTGAGGGCATATTCCTCCACACTCATTGACTTTTACTTTAAATTCATGAATTCTATCATTTTGGCATCCTATAACTTATAATGGAAGAACCGGTTAAGAAAAGCCGCCTTAAACTCCTCCCAGAAAATCACATTGTAGTTCCCCTTCTCCACCTTCCATTGGTTAAACTATATATGAGCCACCGCCTTGAGTTGGTAAGCCGTCAACTCTGCCTTCTCCTCAAATCTAACCCCTATAATAGACATTACTTTATACACCTCATTAGTAAATTCTTGAGGGTCCTCATCATTTTAGACCCATGGAATTCTAGTGGGTTCATCCTCATAAAATCCCTCACCCTATATGTCGGAGTAAGAGCATGAGGGGCTTGGGGCCCTTGGGTGATTTGATTAGTCATGGCTTGAGCTAGCGTAGAAATAGCACCCCAAAACTCATCATGAGCCGGTTGCTCTTCGAGTTTATGGGCCCTTCTTCCTCTTGTATTAGGCATGATCTAAAATTGCAAAGAACATTTGATAAAGGAGAACCTTACCTAACTTCTATAGCACGACATTAACCATGAAGAAGGGAAACATTTCCTAAAATGCCTTATAGCCTCTTACTCATAGTTGTGGTGCACTTCATAACCCTGAAAAAGACTCTAATCAACATAGTGTGTTGGATGCCGAGGACCAGTAACAACCTAGTGCTCTAATACCAATCTTGTCACGCCCAAAACCTAGGGCCTAGATGTGACATGACAAGTGGAAATCCGATGGGACCAAAACAAGCTTCTTAGCATATCAATCACACATCCTTGGTCATGGAAGCAAAGTAAACAAAATCAAGAGAATACAATTAAAGATAAAAGGCTAAGAGAAGTGTTTAGTAGCATAAATCATAAAGATTGAAAGCTCAAACATAATTACATCACTTGTCAAACATTACCTCTAGCATAGATTGGGGGAGGGGGCAAGGCATTTTTTGGGCTCACCCTTTAGTATAAAAGTTCAACATAAAGAGATAACAAAAGTAAGAGAGAGCAAGACAAATATCCCCAAACTTGAGGACTCACCACAAGCTTATCTTCAAGATATCAAAACTAGCCACGAGTAAGATGATCGTGAGGAGGTCCGATCCTTACATGGTAACATCATATAGACATAGAGTATTCATTAGTATATTTGAATGTACTAAGTATGTAGGATGCAAAGCAATAAGAGATAGGCAACATAGTAAAAATACATATACATAGACAATACATGAGTATAATAGCAATATGGTATGCATGATCAATGCTTTAAGTAAAACATGCTTATGTAGAACATATGACATGTGTAGGAAGAGACCATCATAATAAATCAAGATAATAGTACTTGGAATCCATGGCATGGCAGCCCCTTGGGAAGTGATTGAGGTATCTACCCCTCAATTGGTAGATGGGCATAGCACCCCCCATAAGAGTGGTCAAGGTATAAACCCCTCAACCTGGGTGATGGGCATAGGATTCCCCATAAAAGTGGCTAAGGTATATACCCCTCAACATGGTAGATGGGCATAGTACCCCCAATAAAAGTGGCGAAGGTATAAGCCACTCAACATGGTAGATGGGCATAACAACCCCTACCAAAATGTGGTCAACTTGCTACACCATAGATACTTTTAATGAATTCAATATATATATACATTCTTTTCATCATCATAAAGTAACTAGACTCATAAGCCATGCAATAGATCATCACTAACTCAAGAATCCTTAACAAGACATTTTATCAAACACTTGGAGGGTGTGAAATTCTAGTTCAAAATCATGCAATTCAAGAGTGAAATAAAGTGAGAAATCTTAATGTATATATGCACCAACCAACATTTGGTAAAACCCTCTTGTAAATACATTGAAAACCCCCATCAAATATCATTCTAGAGCATAGCTCCATATCTCAAAACATGCATAGTCATAATAGGAAAATCATCTCATAGTATACACTTAAAATGAGTATATATATGTTTTCAATCAACTTTTCATGAAACCTCAACATAGTATATGATCATAATAAATAATGAGTAATACCCATAAGCAACACAACATAGAAACATGTAATTTTCATAAAAAGAAAGGTTGGGCACCATGGATGAAATGACAGGATGATTAAAACCAACATACCTTAGACCTTGAATTTCTTGAAATTGGGTTGTGAAAGACTTGAAGCTTAGAAGTTGGTCTTAGAATCAAAAACTTGCTCTTGAGTCCCCTTGAATTCCTATTGGGGTTTTGGTGAAGGCTCTTGAGAGAATTTGAGCGTGTGTTCAAGTTGAGAGTAATGAGTATGATCCTTTTGAATAGGGTTTAGGTCTTTTAGGGAGGTTGAGATATCATTGGAAGTCCTAAAAGGTCATTAGAATGGATTAAATTCACGAAAATGCCATTAGTTAACAAATGGAAAAATTTACAAAGTGATGCTCCACAGAGGGCTTCACCACACGTGTGGCACTCCATGGGTCGTGTGGAGTGCCCGTGGGGTGATACTTAGTCAAATATTAGATGTTGAACACTTTGGAAAATTAACATTTCGTCACCTATATGGGGCCTCCACGGGTCGTGTGGAGCCCTGTGGAGCTACACTTGGTGAGAAAAAGAGTTGTCAGGCCCCACTCTAAGGAGCATGACTCATGAGGCTTGCCACAACCTATGAGGATGGTAGTGGCACTACACTTAGTCAAGAATTTTCTTGCACGCCCACTTGGCCTCACTAGGACAATCCTATTGTTAGCCACATGGTCAGTGGCAAGCCACACGACCCGTGCCACTTGCCATGCCCCATCCCTTAGACCAAAAATGGTCTTTCCCAGCTCAAGGCAGCCCATACGGTTTGTACAAAGCCCCACTATCCATACAGGTGCCTATGTGGCATCACTACACAGGAGGGTCTCACGAAAACAATCATAACTCATTCATCTGAACTTGAAATGTTGTGAAACCAAGTGTGTTGAAAAATTAACTCAAAGGGATTTCATTTGACATGTTGTTGATCATCCAGTTCCACGTGTGCTAAATTTTATTCTTTTTTAATGTTGACCATTATATAAACCAACACCCAAAACTCAATTAATAGGGAAGTCTTGAACTCTTCTAAGTACTAGAAGTCCCCCATGACCCTAATACACTCCCCACCTAAAAAATGAGGCTTGAAATGTAGGTACATAAGATCACGAAGTTACGAGGTATCACAACAAGCTTATCTTTCAAGGTTTGAAAAATCTTTTCACACTCCTCGGTCCAAACAAACTTTGCCTTCTTTTGGGTCAACTTAGTCATAAGAGAAGCAATAGAAGAAAAGTCATTTACAAACCTCCGGTAATAACCCATCAAACCCAAGAACCTCCTAATATCTAATAGAGTCAAAGGTCTAGGCCCATTTCTAATCCCGTTTTCTTAGGATCTACCTTAATACCATCACACGATACCACATGACCCAAGAATGCAACCTTTTTCAACCAAAACTCATATTTTTCATATTTAGCATACAACTTCTCCTCCCTCAAGATTCGCAACACCACCTTGAAGTGATTCACATGCTCCTCATCACTAAGGTAATAAATAAGAATATTATCAACAAATACCACCACAAATAAGTTGAGATAGGGTTTAAAGACCCAATTCATGAGGTCCATAAGTATAGCCAGTGCATTGGTCAACGCAGAAGACATAACCACAAATTCAAAATACCTATACCTAGTCCGAAAAGCCATTTTGGAACATCATACTCCCTCACATTCACTTGGTGATACCCGAACTAAAGATCAATCTTAGAAAGTTACTAGCCCCTTGAATTTGATCAAAAAGGTCATCAATCCTTGGTAGCAGGTACTTGTTCTATATGTTGACCCTATTAAGTTGCCAGTAATCAATGCATATTCTAAGAGACCCATCTTTTTTAGTCACAAACAACACCTATGCACCCCAAGGTAATTTACTAGGCATTATAAAACCTTTTTCCAAACAAATACCTTAATTGGTCCTTCAACTCCTTCAACTCTATCAGGGCCACATGGTAAGGGGAATAAAAATGGTTAAGTGTTGGAAATGAGGTCTATACAAAAGTCTATTCCCCTTTTTTGAGGAACACTAGGAAGCCCATTAGGGAAGACATCAATAAACTCATCAGCCACCGGAACTGACTTTATAGAAGGACATTAGACTAGCATCCCCAACCCTTAGAAATCAACTTTTGGGCTTTAAGACAAGAAATGACTCTAACCTTGACCACCACATCTTCACTTTCCCACTCAAGAACTAGTTCATTAGGGAATGGGAATTTAACCTTAAGGGTTCTACAATCAAGAGAAGCATAATATGCATGCAACCAATCTATCCAAAGAATGACATCAAAATCCACCATATCTAATTCGACAAAATCACAAGGCAAGATTTCATACAATATGAACACGAGATAATTTATATAGATTCTTCTAGCAACAATGGACTCAACAACATTTGTAGATACCTTATAAGGTTTGCACTACAATAATGGATTAACATGAAGCTTTTTGGCAACAAAATAAGTAATAAAAGAAAGACCAGCACCTGGATCTATCAATGCATACACAAAGAGTGGCACCCAGATTTATCAATGCATACACATTAAAATCAAAAACTTTTAACATACCAGTAATAATATCAGGTACCTCATCAACTCCTTGTCTCCCTTGAAGAGTATAGGATATATTTTGCCTTAGAGCACCTCCTTGATGACCTCCCCTTCCTCTTTGGCCTGCATTAGCACCTTGGCCTTGAGGATGGCCATCTCTACCTTTAGGTTGAGGATGAGGACAATCAATAACTTTGTGATCCAATTCACCAAAATCAAAGCAAGCATTAGAGTTCTTGATACATGGGTTGCTATGGTCTTTTTTACACTTTTGGCATCTAGGATTTCTCATCTCACCATTGCCACTTTGAAAACTTGGGTTATTATTAGACAATATCTTGTTATGGGCATTTTATAACCCTTAGACTTGGAACTTGTGGCCTTGAGAAAATTGACAACCATTAGAAACTTGGAAGCCACTTTCAAACTGAGCCCTCTTACACTTACCAACCCTTCTCTTTCTAAGCTTCTCTCCCTCTAGTTGCTTGAAATAGGCCACGAGCTGAGACAAATCCATATCCCCTACTAGCATGCCAGTATAACACTCTTCATTGACCAAGTCAGATTCACCCAATACATATTTATTCATTTTAGATCTTGATTTGGCAACCAATTATGCAACATAATGGAGAGCTTATTGAACTTGAGGGCGTACTCCCTCATATTCATAAACCCTTGCTTAAGTTTCATAAGCTCTATCATCTTCACCTCTCATAGTTCAATTGGGAAGAACCGATTGAGAAATGTGGCTTTAAACACTTCCTAAGGAATAGAATCATCATTCCCTTTCTCCATTTTCTATTGAGTGAACCATATTTGAGACACCCCATTAAGTTAGTAGGTCACCAACTCCACTTTTCCCTCTGAACTGACCCCATAATGGATAACAACTAGTACACCACATTAATGAATTCTTGGGGATCCTCATCCACCTTGGACTCTTGGAACTCTGGTGGATTTATCCTAGTAAAATCCCTAACCCTTGAGACTGGAGTTGGAGCTTGGGCCCCTTGGTTGATTTGTTTGGTCATAGCATGATCCAATATTGCAATAGCATCAAAGAATTTATCTTGTCCTACCTCTCATTCTTAATGAGCTTGAGGAGCGGGAGGAGCCAGTTGCTCCTCAATTGTACGAGCTCTTCTTCCTTTTGGAATTGGCATGATATAGAATTAAAAATTTGGTAGGGGAGAAGCCTTAACTTAACTTCTATAGCAAGACATATATCATGAAGAAGGGAAACATTTCCTAAAATGCCTCATAGCCTCTTACTTATAGTTGTAGTGCACATTACAACCTCTAATCGATGAGGTATGATGGATTTCGAGGACCATTAACAACCTAGCATTGAGACCAAGTTTGTCATGACCTAAGCCTAGGGCCTAGATGTGACATGATGAATAGGAATGTTAAAGGACCCAAACGAGCCTTTTAGCATATCATTCATATTTCCTTGACCGCAAAAGAAAAGTAAACAACAATAAGAGATGTATAAAATGGGAAGTGAGACTAAGGGGAGTCTTTGAATATAAGCAAAAGATATGAGTCAAAGTCATATCATAAATGCATCAAAATACACCTCTAAACTTTGAATGGAGCGGGGGCCAAAACACTTTCCGGGCTCACCCTCATAACGTCAAATGTTCAACATAAAGAAGTCTTAGAAGTAACAATAGAAAGTAGATAGTGTCCCCGAACTTGAGGACTCACCAAGCTTGTCTTTGAAGTACCGTACTAGCCATGCGGAGGATGATCAAGAGGAGCTTCGGTCCTTATATGGTGATATCATATAGGCATAAAGTATGCATTAGTATGTTTAAATGTACTAAGTATATAGGATGCAATACAATAAGACATAAGCCAATATAGTAAAAATGCATAGTAATAAGCAATAGATAAGCATAATCTCAATATGGCATGCATGCTCAAGAAGTAAAACATGCTTGTCAATCATTCAACTAACATAAAACTTAATACATGTGTGGGAAGATACCTCTGCCATTAAAGAATAAGACTAAGCAAGCTACAACATGGAATCCAGATTACTACCTCTTATCAGTAAAAAGGTGTTCTATATGTCAAGGTAAACCATACTTCACCTTATGGGAACATGACTCATTTCAAGAAACCCTCCTTACAGGAACACAACCCATTTTGAAAAGTATTTCATTATAAATTTGTTAGAACCCGTATTTTGGTGCATTGGAGTCATTATGAAATTTAGGACTAATGTGATATTATTGGAAAATTTTAGGACTAAAGTGACATTATCGAGAAGTTTGGGACTCAAGTAGATTTCTTTCAAAACTTGGGTTGTTAGGATTCATATGTCCTTGATTGGTTTAATAAAAAGAAGTTTTGGGACCGATGTGTAATCTCTAAGTTTTGGAGTCTTAAAGACATACATGTGTTGCCCCACCTTAGAATTGTGTTATTCTCCTATTGGAACAAGTGTGTGGGTGGGGTTAATTAGTAAGAATAAATACATATTAAGCCTTAGTCTTCATACAATTCCTACACTTAGAGAAATTCTAGAAAAAGAACAAGCCTTTTTCCAGGTGCTCTCGGGTTGCTATAGTGAAGTAGCAACAATTCGCATTTTTTAATTATAAAATTTTTTGATGCTACAAGCCTCATATATTGAGTCCCCTAAGTAGCATGAAGGTGAGAAAATGCCTCTTTCTACAACTTTGGCGATTTGGGTCCATTTAAGGGGTTTAAAAGGTATGGTGATTTCTACTCTTGTTTATGTAATATAAAGATTGTATGAATGTTGAAGTATGTTAAATTGAAAAAAATTCTTGAAAAGATAGCATGTTAAAGTGAGTTGTGAGTATGGGGGTTAAGGGTCAAAATTTTGGGTATGTGGATTATAGTGTTATATTGCTTTGGAACCATGAATTTGTGTTCAATTAGCTTGAATATGATCCTTGTAGGGTAAAGGAAGTGTTGGAAACTTATTTATATGAATATTTGAAGGATGGCCGAATTTGGGTCTATATATGTCGTTAAATGTTATGTTGCGTTGGAAGTAGGCGTTTGACATTTAGATGGTGTAATACGATTCTTGGAGGGTAATAGAGTGCTTGAATATGATATACATGTATATATAGTATGCTGCCCTATTTTGTAGTGGTGATAAAAATGAGGTTCTTTAGTGAAATTGGTGTGGTTATGGCATTGGTAGTACTTGTTGTTGTTGTTGTTGTTGTTGTTGTGTTGATTAATTGGAGCCGAGATGGATTCTCGGGGTGGTCTATTTTAAGGGGAAGTGCTATCGAAATTTTTATAAAATTAGGGGCGAATTTGGAATTTAAGGCCTAAAAAGGCCTTTAGCTAACTGTTGGTGTTATTGTGATTTGTTGTAGACGTTGGACATTTGGAAGTATAAGTTGGATTGGGTTGGCGTTGGGATTAGTTTGGAGAAGGAATTTAGGTATGTAAAGTATCTTCTTTCTTTTGGCATGATTTAGTTAAACATAGATTGCGCTATGAACCTTAAAAGAACCTATTCTTGCACTCCGGGCTAATATGTGATTTATATTAGTTCTTTGGCATCCTTATGATATATGGAAGAAAAAAAAATTGTACAAAAGCTTTTAGATTATACTTCATCAGTACATGTAAATTTCTCTGCAACAAAAATTGAAGGTTCTGTTGAGCTCTTTCTCATTTGTCTTTGTGAGTTAAATAATTTTGATTTCTATGCCATGTTGAATTTTACTTTCATGCATTAGAGCATGTTTATTGGAATGTAATAATATTATCTTTGAGTGTTTCGATTATCCTACAGTATGGTTTGGTATTTTCCTTCAAGGATAAAGGTCGGTTTTCATTTGCATATAACATGTTTGATGAAAGTCATGTTCAAATTATTAGGAGAATGGTCCTTTGATTCTAAGTAAGTATGTAATCAATTTTTGTATTAGGAGCCAGCGAAAGAAACAAAAGAAAAATGATCTTCATAGCTATAATTGAACAACAATGGAATACAACAGTAACAAACCTAAAATTTAAAAAAGCTATACTTATGTTTGTTTCTTGGTGTTCTTATGAAAAATTTATTATAATCTTGACTTGTAGGTCCTTGACATCCGCAAACAGTAATAATAGGTAGAATTGGATAAGTTGAATGAATTTATTCTCTCATAGTTTCAAAAGTGTAAATGATTGTAAATTTTGATCGAAAGCTCGAAATGCTTTGAAAACAGTTCCGAAATGCCTCGTAGGAATTTACAGTTTTGAAAGAATTTACAATAATTAGTATTCTGATTTAGAGTATGATTATTGTACTTATCGTTTGGATTTGTGATACTGATTGTATGCCTTATGATATGCTTTGATGTTGGTATTATGCCTGGGTGCGACTCGTTAAATTTGAGCGGTCTAGTATCATATTTTTGGTGGATGCGACTCATAATCTGAGCGGTCTAGGATATATTTTTGGTGGATGCCACTGGTAATCGGAGCGGTCCAGGACATATCTTTGGTAGACGTGGGTCGTAATCTGAGTGATCCAGGACATATCTTTGGTGGGTGCGACTCGTAATTCGAGCGATCCAACTTTTGCACTATGCCATTTCTGTATTAGAATTTATGAGTATAGGGATGCCTGGCTCACCTATCCTAGGTTTGATATGTGATAGGAATTTGGGGATATGCAACTTTCTGGTGTTACTTATGACTTGAATCTTAAAAGTAGACATGTGATAATTTTGAATATACACTTGCTTTTTTGCATTTTTATTTCAGCTATTCCTCAGTCCCTACTCTATGCATGCTGGAAAGTGAGTATGTTGATATTTTGGGATACGCAGTTTGTATCTGGGAAAGTGAGTAGGTTGGATGTTTTGGATATGCATCGATTTACTATAATTTTGCTTGTGTTATTATGCTAATTATATTTTGTTTACTTTCGTATGCTTGGTTATGTGTTTGTGTTTCACACTTTTATTTCGATTAATACTCAAGTTTACATTTTGTACTTTTCGTTTTACATATTTAGTACGTTTTTTGTACTGAACCTCCTCTCTTCAGGGGCTGCGTTTCATGCTCGCAGGTACTGACGTACAAATTAGCGACCCACCCGTTTAGGGTTTCCACCTGCTGTTTGAAGTGCTCCTTTGCTTTGGAGCGAATACTTGGTATATCCACTTGTATTTTTATTTTGCATTTCCACTTGTTCGAGGGTACGAAGGGGCCTTGTCCCATCCTATGGTTCTGTTTATTCGGTTAGAGGTCTGTGGACGCCTGTGTGTATGGGCTGTGGCAGTTTGTATAACCATGAACGTATGCTATGTATATTGGGCGGTATAACCGCAGCGGTGACCTTGTCGGCCCGCTTGTATATATATACATATGTTTTCTATTAGAACTTTTCTAAATGCAGGGTTTGGAATAGACCGTAAAACAAAGAAAACTCTGCTGAAATTTCTGTAAGAATAATACATTTGTTATTATCTAGTTTTGTGTTTGGGTTTAGGTGCCCCAATCGGGCATTAGTCACGGCCTATGGGTTGGGTCGTGACAAAATTGCACTAAATAGATCTACTAGGTTAGCAAGGGTATAACATAATCCTATGTTGGCACATAGTTTGAGGAAAGGAGTGTGGACCTTTGAAGATAGTCCACGATGACATCCAATCCATCGGTGTTATGTCTAATCCCACGGAATACTTGAAATAGTCATAGCTTTATAACTTGTAATAAAGATAGCATCATGACATGAGTAGCTCCTAAGCATATTTGACCTCTAATGGTGACCCTAACTTGAAACATAAGAATAGATCATAATCACACATGAACCCTTGCTTTACCATGAATGGCTCAGAAGAGGTAAAATCTTGAAAATTGGGCTTAACTTCATACTTGCATAATCATACATAATTTCATGAATTCATAACATAGTTGATAGCCCATGTTCATCATAAAGTCACTTGACTTGTAAAATATGTATATCACTTGAGAATTCTTGACTTGACATTTTATCGAACACATTGTGGGCACATATGAGTACATGTTTAAATCATGCAAAATGCAAGAGTATAGATCATGAAATAGTGAAATAAATGCATTTTAATGTCATGTAAATCATCCCACCAACATCGTGGTAAAACCCCATCACGGATAACTTGTAAATCATATCAAAACTTCTCAATAGTTCATAGATCTCATAACTTGAATCATGTATAGCATCAATAGACAAAAATTAACTCATATTATAAGTTTAAAATACATATTCATGCATAATTATTAATACTTGATAACACCCCAACATATTTCATGCTCATATTTCATATAACAGATACCCAAAGGTAATACAATCTTGAAATCATGAAATTTTCATAAAATGGGAATGTTGGACTCCATGGGTGAAAGGACCCAATGGATGAAATCCACATACCTAAATTTGGGTATTCCTTGATGTAGCCTTTAAGAAGATGTAAAGCTAGAATGGTCTTCTTGAGATTCAAAATTAAGCGTCAGACACTTGAATTTGGATGAATTATTTGGTTAAGTCTTGGAGAGGCTTTTGAGAGGGTTTTTGAGTGATATGGAGTTGAAAATGGCTAAACATGAGAGATTTCAGGTGTAAAGGGGTATGGGGCTATGACCCTAATGCCTTAGGCCAAAACAGGAAAAGTCAAGGAAGTGATAACACTGCTCCGCGATGGGTCCGCATCGCAGAGCCAACGCGGATGCCCACTTTTTCCAAAAATTTTTCTATAATTATTTTTTGCTATGGTTCTTCTAGAATCTGGTTTATATCCATTTCCTGCTCAATTATTACGTCTGATCAAGAATATGAAGTCAAATTTTCAATATCATGCACGAATTTTGAGATATATGAAAATTATATTTATGGTCATTTTCTGAGGCACATTTTTTGAACATTTCACAAGCCTACCTGTTAGACATCATCTCACATCCTGAACTTATATGACCATGGTTTTCATATCCAACTCACTTTTCGATGCTGATCAGCTATCAAAAAATAAGTCACAAGATCATTACGGTTGATTTGGTTTTACAATCGCAAGAAACGGGTGAAATTATATCAATTACAACTAAAAAGAGAAAGCTCATGGCCCACATAAAAAATGACAAATAAATCCTCATAAAATTATCACCACACCACCCTAAGTCCATATCCAAAAATTCAGCCCAAAATGGGCCCCAAATGACCATGAAAAGGTCAAAAAATGAAGTTACAAACATTATTAGGAAATAAATATTCATTTCAAAACTTTCTATGTAAAAATTCTCAAAAACCATAGATAATTAATAAACACCTAGCATACCACAATATTCCTCTCGAACCTAGAATAACTTGGACACAAATTTTACCTAATTTTGTTGAGAAAGGATCGAGATATCACAATGTGACAACTAAGTTATGATATGATTCTAGTGGGTGTCATCTTTCTTATTGTTTGACATCTTTGTCCTTATTTAGGTTATACTAAAGCTTAACTATGAGTTATTTTACATAGAGAAAGGGCCTCAGAGGGGCCGAATATGGGCTAGTACTTAAGGGTACTATGTGTTCTAACATGACTCGTACTTGTATGAGGGTGTAGAACTTGTTGTTGTGAAGATATGTTGACCAAGAGACTATCTATTGATTATATGTCATACTAAAGTCTACTTCTGGTATAGAGATGACTTTTGTTATATTGGGTTGTCCAGGATACTTGCAATATGATTGTCTATGTTTACTTTAGGTACTTATGATTGACAAGATTATGGTATGCTTGGCCTTTGTTGGAAATGACTCTGCAGTGATTTGTGTTATGCATACGCTTTGATGTACTGATGATGGTTGTTGGGAATTGGTTCTCTCCATTTGATCTAGGATATTTGTTGTATATGAGAGAGGTAAGTGTACAATTGTATAGGTTGGATTGAGATTATGGGATACCTAGGTTGAGATGTCATCGCCAACGTTCACTCTAGACATGACATGACTTTGCAGTTCTAAATCCAAATATACTAGTTGAGTGAGTGATTGATTGATATCTCAAGTCCCAAATGAAGCTGAGATGCCCCAAAATATGTTAAAAATACCTATAATCGTAATTTTCATATATCTCAAAATTCTTGGATGATATCAAAATATGGCTTCATATTCTTGATCAGAGGGAAAAATTGAGTGGGAAATGGATATAACCCCGATTTTAGAGGACCTATAGAAAGAAATAACTTTTCCAAAGATTTGAATTCCAGTAGCCATCAATGCTCTAGCTGCGAAGCACCATAGGGCGCGATTAGTGTTATTTTGTCCTCCGCATTGTGGATCAGATGCGGACTAGTATAAGTTTTTTCTTAATTTTCTGTTTTGGCCCAAGGGCCTTAGGGTCATAACCTTATGCCCATTTATGCGTAAAAACACCTATACTTAATCATTTTTCAACTCTATATCATTGAAGACTCTCCCAAAACCCTCCCCAAGATAACCAAATATCTCATTCAAATTTCAAAGATTTCAAGCCTATCTTTGGGACTCAAGGATTCTCTTCAAGCTCAAAGTTCTCTTCAATCTCAACTAAAGAACACCTAAGTTTGAGGTATGTGGGCTTCATCCATTGGGTCCTTTCACACATGGAGTCCAACCTTCCTTTTTACAATTTTCAAGTTGCATTACTTATGGGTATTAATTATTATGAATTATGATTATAAATTATGTTGGGATTCGATGAAATATTGACTGAATATCTATTTTACACTTATACCATGAATTGTTTTTGACCATTAAGACTAGGCATGTTTTGAGCTATGAAACTATGATCTATTATAAGATTTGATGAGGAATTTTAAGGTATCTTACATGAGGGTTTTACTATGTGTTGGTGTGTTGATTTACAATGAGTTTTCTCATATTATTTTACTTTTGAATTGCATGATTTTCAACTAGCATTACACACTCGCCAAGTGTTTGATAAAATGTCTTGACAAGGATTCTCAAGTTATTGATGAACTAAAACATGGTTTATAAGTCAGGTGACTTTATAATGATCAAAGGATTTTATGTATGCATAGAATTCATGAAAAGTATCTATAGTGTTGCAAGTTGACTACACCTTATTGGGGGTTAACATGCCCAATCACCTTGTTGAGGGTTTGACATGCCTCAATCACCTTGTTGGGGGGTGACATGCCCATAATACCATGTTGAGGGGTAGATACCTCAATCACCTTGTTTCGGTTGACATGTCTATACTACCATGTTGAGGGGTGGATACCTTGACCACCTTGTTGGAGGGTGATATGCCCATACTACTATATTGAGAGGTAGATACCTTGATCACCTTATTGGGGGATGACATGCCATACAACCATGTTGAGAGGTAGATACCTTAATCACCTTCCAAGAGGCTGATATGCCTTGGATTTCAAGTAGTAATTCACTTGGTCAATGTTGGTTATGGTCTCCTCCTACACATGTAATATATGTTTTGCAAGTAGCATGGATCATGCATGCCATATTGTTATTATACTTGTCCATTGCCTATGACTATGCATTTTGACTATGTTGACTTATGTCTTGTTGCATTGTATCTTATGCACTTGGTACATTCAAAGGTACTAACGCATACTCTATGCCTACATGATGTTACCATGTAGGAACCGGAGAACCACTTGATCATCCTCCATGTGGCTAGTTTGGTGCTTTAGAGATGAGCCTTGGTGGGTCCTCAAGTTCTAGGACACTATTTATGCTACTCTTATCATTTGCTTTTTCTTTATATTGGGCACTTGATACTACGTGGGTGAGCTTGAAAAGTATCTTAGCCCCCTCTCTAATTTATGTTAGAGGTGTTGTTAGAACATTTCATGTACTTATGCTATGAACTTGACTCTTAGATGTTTTATGATTATCAAAGACTTCCTTTAGTTCTATTTTCCTTATTTCAATCTCTTATTGTTAATATTTTGCTTCAGCGACCAAGGATGTGTGATTGATATGCTAAAAGACTTATTTGGGGTCCCTTCCGATTCCTCATTCACCATGTCACATCTAGGGCCTAGGCTTGGGTCATGACAGACATTCCCCATTATTGTTTAAGTATCGATGGTCTTGTCAGATAAGTCAATGTCTTGGGTGACACTCCCCATCATCCATATCCCGATGGCTGTGATTGTGATGCTAGGTGGTAGATGTAGATTCAAAGGATCGAGCGTTGAGTGAGATTTCATTCCACTCTGGGTTGAGACACTATAATTTGTTAAGAGAGATAGGTATGACACACTATTTTTTTGGGTCTGAGACTTAATTGATTATGGGTTATGAAACCTGTTGATCATATTTTAGGTCGAGGACCCAGTTGATTCCATTTGGGGATGAGGCATCATGATTGACATTCTGAGATGAGACACATTTGTTTATGTGAAAGGGATCTCACGGGGGGGATACGTCCCACCATTATGCATGGATATTTTGGATCGGCCGCCATGTGCTGGCATAGGGTCGAGGACCCGGTTGACATCTGATTATTGGGGCGAGGCCCTGTGATTACTTAATCATAGATCCAAATGCCTATTAACACCTTCATTGTGTATGGGCATACCTCCTAGGCTTATAGGGTCTTAGGGGCCGTTCAAGCTTAGATACTAGCTAGGTCCTTACACCCATATACAACTGAGCTATGATCATGTAATATTCTGAGTTGGGTTCTATTCTGACCCGGTTGATCAGATTGCGCACAGATATACCTTCTTGGGTTATAGGGGCCCTATTGGCATTCATACATAGATATTAGGGTGTTGCACCCATGCACAACACTTGCCTCTATTGGGGGTAATTTTGGTATAAGCCTACGTAGTTTCAATTAGTTGGTACTAATGTTTGTCACTTGGGTTGGTGTAGGTTATCGTTGTTCATCTCCTTGGTTGGCTCAGTTATGATTTAAGGGTTATTAGACATGTTGTCTCCTTGATTTGAGTTCCAACTTGGCTAGACCTATACAGTTTTAGATTTATTACATTTCACTCAGTCGACCAATAATGCCTACTTGGTGCCTCTTTTTGGTACTCAACCCTAACATTTCTACATCTTCCCATGGTTCAGATCTAGGTGCGGGCCATGATAAATGAGTTGGGGATTCAGGAGCGTATAAGAGACTTCTTTTGGGTGAGCATCAATAATGCGGGATTCGGTGTAGTCTCCTTCCTTGTGATGGCCATATTTTGCTTTTCGACATTAGCCATGTATAGAAGAGTTATGTATTCATAGGTGCACTCTTATTTTTTGTATTATTATGGTTATTGATATATTTATATGATATGACTTTGCATCTATTGTAGATTTGTAAAGTTGATTTCGAAGATCTGGGTAGGTTTTGATTATTTATGCTACCATTTTTTTTATGATTGTGATTTGAGAGAACCAGGTACCCTAAGTATGGGTAACTGATTTACCTGTAGGTGGGATCTGGCAAGCGTTATCATGAAGCGGACTAGGTCGTGACAATCATTTTTCATTTACAAAAGAAGAAGCTTTTCTATAATTTAAAAATGAAGAAAAAGTTGGCAAAATGAAAAAGTTTACATGGTGTCACGACCCAACCTACGGGCCACGACTAGTACCCGATAAGGACACCCGA
>DF358990.1:45319-59080 GCA_000787875.1 Solanum virginianum | reverse complement strand
CTAAAATTTCCACACAAAGTTAAAAAAATAAAAAAAATAGTGTTCCTTTTTGTCATATTGTTAATGAAAATCACGAGAAGGAAGTTTTTTGCCTGTTAAGTCAATAAATACGAAGAAAAAGGAACATGAAGCGGGAAAATAAATAAATTTGTGGGGACTATTTTGTATTTAAATTCCTATTTGTTGTGTTTATAACGATTTTCTTTCCTTTTTTTTTGAAATTCAACGTCTTCTACGTCATGGCATTAAACTTGAACTTCAAAATGACTCATATGAAGATTCTTTTATTCATTCCCTTCATTTTTATTCGTGCATTATTTTAAAAATAAATTTTTATTTTTATTTTTATTTATCACTTTTAACATATGAAGAAAAGTCAATAAGTTCTTCTTGTTGTTTCATGCTTAGCATTAATTACGTATTTTTTAAATCATATTTCACGATCTAACACTAAACATCAATTAATATAAACATTATCATAAGAAAATTAATACCAATTATTGTTTCTTATACGCATGCAAAATCAAAAGTGAACAGAGAGAATAAGCCTACTTTCATGTAGTCATCAGCCTTCCTACTATGCCTCATCATGGATTGCTACATGGAAGACCAAATTAACGTCTTAAATGTTAACTAATCACTATATAGTTATTCGAGTTTACGAAAATTAACGAAAAGACCAATTATTTGGAAACTATCTAAATAAAACCAATCATTAATTTTTACGTAACCTGGTTTTGGGCTCCAACCAAACTTTCATAACCAATAAGATTATTTCCTTTGGCGTATGTCAAGATGGACACATTACACTTGTTGCATATTTCACATGTGTATGTTCCCTTGTTACCCATGTGATAAGTGGATATATAGGCCAAAAACACTTAACATGCTTCAGCTCTTTTACTAATTGCAACATTAATCATGATTAAGATGCATAATTGCATATCATGGAACAACAATCATTTCTTCTAAACAGAGTTAGGAAAATCTATCAACTTATAACGCGCAACTTTACATATATTAAATCGATAAACACATGAATAATGATATTTGTGTCATAGGTAATATATGTACTCTGTCACTTGATAATGACTATCTTGAATTGACATATAATACGACTTATCAAATATATATATTGGATCGTATGATATTTTCTCGTTCTCTTCCCTGTTCGAGATATTTTATATGATTTGAGCATCATATTAAATAAACACATTTGAAAATTTTGTGTTTAAATATGAATCTTAATGAATTTTTTTTTTGAATGAAAATTATTATTTACCTATTTAAATAATGATATTTGTCATGTATATAGTAGGGACATCTGGAAAATTCTTCCCAAGAATTGTCATATTCCTCAAAATTATCAGATGTCCTCGTAGGGACAAAAAATTGCCATATTCTATAGGCAAGGTTTATTTATTTATTATTTTCCTGATATAACAATACCTTTGTAATCTATTCACTTTGTTGGGGTCATAATTTTGTATATAATTGGCAAGTGATTCCTTTACATTAAATTTTACATGATAGTATTTGATATTTTTTTTAAAAAAAAATAAAACTTGGGGCAGTAATGGGGAGATGGAAAAGGGAATTATAATGTAACAAATCAAACTTTTACATTTATCAATAAGGTGAAATTTAATCATCAATCAATTGTTCCATTATTGATGAACTTCAGATGTAAAGTATAAAGTATAATAATCTCAGAATAAAATATAAAATTATTTTATTCTGTATTTGGCTAGAAGTACTAGATAGTCATGATATTATTTATTCCACCATTTATACTTTAGTGATGGACAAAATAATTTATATTGAGATATAACTTACTCTCAATTGAAGGAGAGCCTTGAAATAAGTAGTAAAATTATTGTCATGTGATTAGAAAGTCACGACTCACGGATTCAAATCTTAAAAACAATTTCCAATAAAATACAAGATAAGACTACATAGACTCTTGTAGTCGAACTCTTCTCCAAAATTCCGCTTAGTGGTATGTCTTGTTATACTACCTAAAACTCAAAAGTAGAAGTTGAAAAAAAAATCATGAATTAATAATCACGCATGAATCCTAGTCATTAAGCCTTTTATAATCATTATTAGCATGAAGGTAGAGTATTATTTTTAGACAAAAGTTTTTATTCACTTAATATTTGTTTTTGGGGGGCCACCCCCTTGCTATATTAAAGGAAACCATTTCTTCCTCCACATGAAATTCTCACTTCTCTGTATAGTCTTTTCCATTTCCAAAATTCCAACCACATTGTCCCCTCCAAATTCTCTCTCCACTTGTCACCGCCGTCGTCCACCACCGTCGCCGCCTCCATATCCGCCATCACACAATGAGCTAACTGAGTCTATCAACTAGAGGGCTTTTTCTTCTTAGCTACCAAAAATGGGTTGTTGTGTTAGCAGTGGTAACAGCAAATTACTACCTCCAACAATATCAAATTCTTCACAACAGAGTGAAGAAGAAACAGTGAAAGAAGTTCTCTCTGAAACTCCCACAATTCCAAAACCAAAACTCTATGCTACTGAAAATAGTCCTAATAAATCTTCAACCATATCGAAATTTCCCAATCCTTTGGAAGAGCGGTACCATAAAAATCAAATTACGAAGAAACCCATTACCCCTATTTTCAACCACCCTGATGATCTCTCCGAAGAAGTATCCGAGATCTGCAGCAGCACTCCCAGTGAGGCGGCAATGGTAACAGAGAAGCGATATGCACCAGCTGAAGATGACGTCACTGGAGTCCAGCATCGGTCACCGGCCAAGTACCGGAACAATTCCTTCCAAAGAAGTGTGGGGAACTCTCCCGTGAGAAGATCCGAGCCGTCTCCGGGTCGGGTGAGATCCGGATCCGCAAGGGAGCCTCGGGTACCGAGGAAGGATAATGGGGAATGCTCCGGTAGGAGATCGAGGTCACCGGCGATGAGGACGGAGAACGGGGGATACGGGTCGGGTTTAGGGAGGAGCCCGTCGGCGAGGAAAACGGGGAAGTCTCCGGGTCGGGTGAGATCCGGATCCGCAAGGGAGCCTCGGGTACCGAGGAAGGATAATGGGGAATGCTCCGGTAGGAGATCGAGGTCACCGGCGATGAGGACGGAGAACGGGGGATACGGGTCGGGTTTAGGGAGGAGCCCGTCGGCGAGGAAAACGGGGAAGTCTCCGGGTCGGGTGAGATCCGAATTGGGTGATCGGATCCGGAAGATGGATGAGAGAGAGGATGGAAATGGAGAAAATAAGTGGCCACCGACAAATGGAAATGAATCACTTGAAAATCCACTTGTGTCGTTGGAATGTTTTATTTTTCTTTAAATTATATAATTAATAATTTAATGTTGGTAGTTTTAATGTAATCTTTTGGTAAAAAGTTGCTATATTATTAGATTTTGACATTAAACATGATGCTGTCTAACTACCTTTTTTGTTTAATAATAATTGTTGAGGAACAATTACATATTCCATTAATTCAAATTTACATGAATTAGCTCAATTAAAGTAGAAAAACATTTGTGGATAAAAATCACAGTTACTATTGTTCAAGTGTCTTTCTACTATGTTAAAAAATATGAAATTTAATTACTTGTTCTTTATTAAATTAAAAAGTCAATTTTGTTTTGCATTAAATAGAAAATTCTTTAATAATCTCAATCAAAATTTAGCAACTAGATGATCAATTTCAAATCCCACATCACAACATAGCCATTGCGGTATCAAATGATGCATTTTAGGGATCTTAATAACTCAATTGATTGGTTATCTGAACTTTTACCTTCTTGGCGGTTCGATTCCTCACAGTGTAATCTCCTCCTCGTTTCTCGTTTTCCGACCCCAGTGGTGGAGTTAACATTTTCGTCAAGAGTGATCATACTTTTAGAATATGAGTGAATGATTTTTGTTTCAAGGATGTTTAATAATCGATATATATCAAAAATAGATATTAATTTATATATTCAAAAAAAAATTTCTAACGTAGAATATTTATCTGATCATCCTTGAGTGAATGTAGTTCTGCTGCCCTATTTCCAATAAATTAGTTAGAGAATGATGAGATAGTAAGTTCATTCACGATTTTTTGACTGATTTGGCGGGACTGTCGGTGTCACTCTAAATTGTTTAAACGTGACATTTAACACGCACTTTGATAGATAAGTTTCTCATTTAGATTTTAAAACTTATAAAATATTGATAACGACTGATACACCAATATATTAAAGAAGTATACTTGTACTAGATTTTATTTTGCATGTAATCATGCCTTCAAATATATGAAGAATTTTTTTAAAAATAAAAATGCCAATGAATCATTGTTCAGGTCGATGTCCCAATCGGAACTTGAGTGTACCTGACGTTGCTTGGATTGAAATATTGGATTAGTAGTCCCCAACAACATATGGGGTGTCACATTATTATACTCGTAACTACACATTTCATGTGATTACCCACCATTTATTGGAATACGTGCAATTCATCGACAAAATAAAGCAGACTGGAAAAAGAACTTCTAATACTCCCTCCGTTCAACTTTACTTGATCAATATACTATTTTGGGGATGCCCAATAATACTTGTTTACTTTATGAAATTAAGAGATAATTTTACATTTAGTTCTTAATTTACCCTTATCATTAATTATATTTATTTTCCTATTACATTTTTCAAAATATTATATTTATTATATTCAAAGGATAATTTGGTAAACTTACTCTATCATTTACTACTTCTTAATCCATGTGCCAATTCAATAGGGGCTAAGTAAAGTTGAACGGAGAAAGTATTTAAAATCCTCGATGAGAATGAACTTACATTATATGAGGCGGCATATTTAATTTACTGAAGATTCAGACTATAAATTTTTACTTATTTGAAATTGAATATAATTATTTTATTTTAGAGTCATGCATACGAGGCAGACCTAAAGAGCTGATTACATAGTTTATGTGACAATAGAAATTGAACATATGAATTCATCAACTATGAGTTGAACGCTTTAACTATTCAGTCATGAAGGGTTTGGGGTTGCTCATATTTTACAAGAGATGCTTACTTATAAATCGGATCATATTAGAGCTCGGCAGGAAATACTTGGTACTACGATCATTGGGGGAACAATACCTAATACCGAAGATGCTTCAGAATCTTTTCGATTGCTTGTTCGAGAATTATGAAAATTTGCAAAAGCGAGATTTGTCTCTGCCATTTTATGAGTCTTTTCCTTTCTGCGTACAGTAGCACCATTTCTTTTGGCAGCATCCACTAATTTGGAACTTAATTTGAAAGCCATATTTCAATCCGAACGTTACAATAATCTTTGTTCATATATAACACAATAATAATTCATAAATTTTAACTCAAATTAGAACCTGCCTAAAAATGGAATCATTCTTTTTCATGCTTACACACTTAGACATTAAAAATTCAAACACGTTTACCCCAGAATAGTAATGATTATACAGTGTTATATTCCATATCTGTATAAGCTACATGACTAATGCATGTAGTAGACAATATACCTTTTACGTACTGAAAATTGTTGGACTAAATAGACCCTTGTTATTTGGCAAGTTGTGTATAAAAAAGCAGTAAGATGCATGTGATGAGAGTACTAAAGTGGAATGGAGCAAATAGGTTGTTGGGATTTTAATTTGATAAGATTTATATATTTATGGCTGTAGACAGCTGGTTAGAGCAAATGTGAAACTTTGACCAAATCTGTGTACATATCCATGGATCTCAACTGAAAATGTAAATATATGTGTGTGTATGGGTTTTAACAGACAGTGGTGGATCCAGGATTTCTGGACTGTGGGTGCTTAAAGGAAAAAAATTTGTTGCCTCGAGTCTGGCAACTCATCTTGAACTTTAAGAATGCATGGAGAACCACTGCACCCACGGAACTTCTTGTTTAGTGAGTGCTTAACCTTATACTTATACCATTTTTTTATATTTTCTATATGAATACACAAAGATTTTTTCGAGATCAGTGGGTGCTCGAGCACCCGAAACCCAACACGTGAGTCCCCCTAGACAGGGTTGTAAGAACCATATTTATCGCAAGTACTACCTTCAGTACTTTACAGCATATATTGCTAATATTAACTACGTACCACCAAAAATGACCATGAAAATTTTGTCATGTGAAATGAATACTGCTGGAAGAAAATATCCAAAAGATCTAGAATAATATATTGTGCAAGTAGTTGGATATATAGAAACTAGATAATATTTATCCAGGCTGCTGATCGATTCACACTAGATGTGTGAACTTATTGATCCATCCAAAAATAAACATCTTCCAAAAAAGCATGAGAATTCTAACGAATCCCCAATTGTCATTTTTTGTTAGCTTATCGATAGTTTCCTAAATTAGACCTTACTAATCTATAACAGAACGTGCAGTTAATCCTTGTATTAAATATCTTACATTGTTAGCTAAAGATAGCATCCTAAAAATTATAACACATCTAAAACTAATACTAATTCATAGCAATATAAGGATCCTTTGACATAATCAATAATGAGGAGGAAAAATAACATTTGGAATTCAAAAAATGATAGCTATTTACAAATGGCTACATTCCGCTTAATACTTTCATACCTTTATTTTAAATTATTCTCGTGCATTTGATACCACGAGAGTATATATATACTCCGATTGTATCAAGAAGGAAGTAACAATGTTTCAGTGAAATTGCTTGATACGATCAAAGTGTGTGTGTATATATATATTATGCTGATGTTATCAAAGAGGAAGAAACTATTTGATATCATCAGAATATATAGATGCCATCAGAGTTTAAATTTTAATAAATAAGATTGTGACTTTAATAATTTTATCTTAAGTATTTCTTACTTATTTTTTTAAAAGAAGTCCAATCCTATATGATATTAATAGGGTATTAATATACAAAGTATTACAACGGACTAAGTTCAGTCATATATGACACTATTATGATATCATATACCGACAGAGTATCACAAGTCGTGATGCTAACGTCATACACGAAATAAGAAAGGAGAAAATGGGTAAAAAATTTGGACTGGATCTATTTTTGATAAATAATTTCACGATTAGGTCAATTTTTGTAGTTTTCTCATTATAATATATATGGAGAAATTTTGCTTCAATTCCTCATAGAAATGTCAACATAGACAATATTGTTTCCGGGCTGTACAGTAGAAATTTAAAACAGGAGGGAGGGAAAATCCCGTTTATATCCGTTAGTATATAGCAATAGTACAAATCAATTGGATTTTTAATTTTATAGTGGTCCATATATATTTTTGTTTGTTATTTATTTATACAAAAAAACTTCTGAAAAAGATGAATTAATCCGTTAGTGTAATTTGTCAATTTGTTGCTCTTTCTTGTTATGATAGACAGTATATAGAAACAAAAATAGATTCCAATGTCAATGTAGAAGGCAGTATATATTACCCATATCACCTTGGATCTATATATACATTTTGGGACACAAATGTTATTTTTCAGCCCATACTTATGAAGTTGACTTGGCTTATAGGACCATTTCTGTGTTCCCATAATCACTTTTCATGTGTTTTGTTGCAAGCTGCAGTCTGCACACTGCAGTGGTGGTTGCAAAATTTAGACATTGTATGGGTATCAATTTTTGTGCCATGATTTTGTAATTATTCTACTTACAACTTTCATAATAAAATTGGGGGGAAAAGACAAATATATGGTATGAGTTTACTTTATTACTATAGTAAATAATTTTAAGGATGCAAGAGTTTAAATATGTAGAGATTGAAAGAAAACAAATGGAAGAACCAGGGGAATGAGCATACACTCTCTTCGTTCACTTTTAGTTGTCAAAATTTTTTTAATTTGACTTTCACTTGTACTTGTCATGTTTGACAAATCGAGGTAGGACAAAAATTCTTTTTCTATTATACCTTTAATTTATTGTTATTGAGTTAATGATTTTAAAAAATATAATGAGTGGATCCTAACAGGGGTAAAATAGTAAATTTACTATACTAATATGTATATTTTTAAAAATAAATGTGTCAAATCAAAATTTTACAACTAAAAATCAACGGAGGAAGTATGAGATACCTAAATTCTAAATCCATGTTTACACAAACATTTGTTTTAAAAATATAAATTAGGTCATGTTTCGTTCTGTTGGCTCAACACTCAGTCTATTTTAACTCATTAAAAGTTGATCGAACTCATTGACTTGATACTCTTATTTTAATAAATAGAAATGTCTTGAAATTCTTCGCTAAAATTGTCACGTTTCAAAATACCTCCTAGACGTGATTGACACGTGAAGCAAATCAGCGTTCCATACACTTCACTATTTCATCAGCACGGAGAAAGTCCAAATGTACTAATACTCATTCAGTAGGGAAAAAATTATCCAAACAAATCATATATCAATTCACAGAACTCAAGGACAGCTCAAACAATAAATTTATCAATATACAAAGTACCATATTTACATTCAATACTAACGGAGTGTATTCAATATACACTCGAGATATTTACCAGAACACATGAAGTTCTTCACATATATCCGCCTACTTAACATGTCCATTATCGTTCAAAATTTACCAGAAAATGCTTCATGATTTAATTTACTAGTATTATTTATCGGCCTTGGTCCCCAGACCGCACTTGAGATTCCATTGTGTATGTTGTATTTATCGGCCTTGCACGTCAGTGATGGTCACTTCATTGTTTGAGGCGGGGTATGAATTACTATAATAATTATAATTGTAAGAAGAGGATGAAGATGCGGTAGCTGCTGTTTTGTAATTTTTCCTTGTGACAAAAGCTGGTTGATTAGGAGTTGGAAGAGGCATGCTCTCACTTGCAAGCATAATTATCACATTTGACATGGTTGGTCTATCACCTGGATCTTGTTGCACACATAAAAGGCCTATGTTTATGCACTTTAATACTTCAATTTCATTGAATGAATCCACTAGACTTTGGTCCATCAGGTCCATTGCCTTATTTTCCATCCACAGTTTCCAAGCCTGTGATTATATTTCGAGTCATCAATAAAATCAGATGGAATGGAATCTCCATTACTTGTTTCCTAATTTATATGACACACTTTTCTTTTTATTCAGTTAAAAAGAGAATACATATCTATGTTGGAGTACACTTTTTTGGCAAAAATTCCACAATTCTAAATAGAGAAAGTACTTTGGTACTTACATGACCCAAGAGGTTTGTGTCTTCAAAAAGTTCCAAGTTTCTGTTTCCACTAATGATTTCCAGTACAACCACTCCAAAGGCAAAAACATCAGACTTGATTGAAAAGAGTCCTTCCAATGCATATTCTGGTGAAAGATAGCCGCTGTATAACACAAAAAATGACCTGAATTAATTAACGAAATTGGTCCAAAAAAATTATCACGTGTTATGTCATTTTATGTGACATCTTTCTTGCTACTTACTAAGTTCCGGCAACTTTTTGCGTCTTAGCATCAATAGTTTTGCCTTCCACGATCCTGGCCAAGCCAAAATCTGATATTTTTGCATTCATCTCTTCGTCTAATAGAATATTGCTCGTCTTCAGATCTCTATGAGTGATGCGTAACCTGGAGTCATGGTGGAGATAAACAAGACCACGAGCAATGCCCGATATAATTTCTAACCGAATGTTCCAATCCAATAGTTGAGGTAGACTATGATCTTGCAAAACAAGAAGAAAATCAGGACATTAGCATAAACGAAACCAATTGAAGAGCAAACACTTACAAGTAGACTCACTAAATATACGTGTGTCTAAGCTTTTGTTGGGAAGATATTCATATAATAAAATCCTTTCATTTGCCTCGATGCAGTAGCCCAATAGCCTGACTAGATTCTTGTGTTGGAGTTTGGCAATCAACATTACTTCGTTTTTAAATTCTTCAGCACCTTGACTAGAATGACTTAACAATCTCTTCACTGCCATTTCTTGTCCTTGAGGGAACTTACCCTTTACAGTATTAGCTCTAGTTACAAACATCATTTTAAAAAATGGTAGAAATAAACAATGTACATGTCAGAAGTGAGAACCACCACCTTGTAAACAGGGCCAAATCCACCTTGACCAAGCCTGTTTGCGTCTGAGAAGTTGTCCGTAGCGACTAGTATGCTTTCCAAGTTGAAAAATGGGACATGGATCCGTTTCTTGTCATCTTCGGTTATCAAATATTTAGATGAACTTCCATCCTCTGACAAATACTCTATCCCATCCCCCAAAATTATTTTCGTGGCTTCTCATGACATTACAAAGTAAGTTCAAAATTAGTAGCAAATTTACAATATAATTGTACACATATATGTATAAAAGCTTGTTCTATTTGTTACCTTTCCTTCTTGCCACCTTTTTTTTATGGTAGATTACAAAGCAAATGATTATAATTCCAGCAATCGTTAGACTGGCAGAAATAATCAGGGCTTTGAGATTGAAGGATGTCGCCTTCTCTCCACTCCATGCTCCTTGTCCTGCATGCTCTGAAGCAAAAGAAATTGAAACTTGCTTAGGTGATTAAAATGAAGAATACAACTAAAAGGATTTGCGGGTGGTGATCCACACCTTGTTAGGTGTGCAAGCAGAGTTCATCATTGATAGCTGGAAAGGAAAAGAAGCTACATATAAGGTGCAGTGGTACTAGTTATGGTGTGAGATCTTTTGTGGAAAATTCTGTTGGCTTGGCTGAAAGTGGACAATATCACATCATGTTAAGAGTGTATTTGGGTTGTTTTAGCACAACAACTGTTATCAAAGCCAATGTGTTGATGGAGAGTAAGGACATGGTTTTGTGTCTTTTTCCATCTGCAGGCGGATTTTCTACCTTTACCTGTAGCTTTGAAGCTCCACACAAATGAAGCCAGTCGTTTGGTGGCCGTCAATACTTGGTTGATGTGGGTGATACACAATGAATTTTAAAATCAACCATGATTACTCGATTGAGAGGGAGATTGGGTGTGTGTAAACAAAGTCCCACATGAAAGTAGAGAAGAAAAGAAAGCTGCACAAAACGTTGGATACTCTTAATAGTGTGAGACCTTTTGGACAATATCACACTATGTTAGGACTACCTTTGGCCACTGGGTATGTTGTTCTTAAAGGGTTGTTGGCCTAAATGATGTTTTATTCCAACAACTAATAAAGAGCCAATGGTTCAGCAAGATGAGTATGAATATGGCAGAGTTGTGGCATGGGGCACGACTTAGTGCCTTTGCATGTCTGTGTGCCAATTTACCACCTTTATCCATAACTTTAGAAATACATACATAAAAAATAAGTTACTGGGCTTCAGTGGTCATAAATACTCAATTGATACGGGTGACATACGATTAATCTCCAAATAAACCCATAAGGTGATGAGTCATGTGAAATTTCGTTAGAAGTGGAGATGACTGGGTATGCTAATAAAGTCTCACATTGGTAGCTGAAAAAGGAAAATAAGTCTGAAGTGGTACTCTTAATGGTGTGAGGCATTTTGAGAAAAACCATGGGGGTTCGGTTTGAAGCAGACCATGTTAAGAGTATTTTGGACTGTTTAGCCTACAACCTGTTGAGGTTTTAATGAATTAAAATAGACATAGGCTACTGAAAATAACTTGGCAGTGGCATCTATTCAAGGTGAATAATGACCTTTATATAGACATCCAAGACTCTGTAGAATTGTAGTCGAGCATGAATTATAAAACAAGGAGTTGGTCTTTTAACATACCTCTGGTACAATTTAATGCTAAATCATCCCATTTGTAGTATTGATTGCATAGACACCTTCTCTGATCTTTTGAATTTGGCCAATCCACACAATCTACAGAAGTACTGCATGTAGGTTCTGGTGGTGGTTTCCACATGATCTGTATTTCATTTTTAAATCCACCAGAATTGAGGTTTTGGAATTTTCGTTCAGAACACTGGTTTGTATGATGAAAGGGCAATGACTGATTGAGCCATACAACTTGAGTTTTGGTATCACATGAATTACCAACATTTTCTGCATGCACTTGTATTACAAATGTTCTGTTTTCCTTAACTATGTCAATGACAGGATACGAGCCATTCAGCGTCTGGAAACGTGTTTCTCCAGTTAAATCATCACAAGAGAAACTATGATACGAAGGATCCCCACAATTTGGTTGACTTCTCAATGGATAAGGTATGATGTTTGAGCCGCAAGGCTTGCAATTTCTCCTTGTTAGTGCTCCTGCAAAATGATAACTATAGATATTCTAGTCATGAACATTTACTTGTCTGTACCAGACTACATAACATAGGTTGTCCAATGAAGAAAAATGTCTATTTGACGAAAATTGATCTTGATTTTACTTATAGTATTTATATAATGTACGGCCTGCAAAGTGAAAGGAAGTACCTATATCAGTAATTGCTACGCGGACAGAGAGGTTGAAGCCACCAGTGTAGTTCTCCTGAAGATTGTTAAGATCACTCGTCCAAATCCAGCAACTAGGTACAGCTCCCCTGCTAGAAGCTTCTCTCTGTGCTTTAGGTACTTCGATATATGAATATGCTGGGCACTTACAGTGGCTTAGACACCCCTTTCTACAATCTTCTTCACATTTAGCCTCCACATATGGCATGTCAGGCTCCTTAAATTTCATCAAGTGCATATTTAAGAACGTGTCTGATTCGGACTTATTGTTGCAACTACTAACCGACTTTCTTGAACAACCATCAATATAATTACCATCCGTCCAATCGTCTGGAGAAGCAGGGTGAAATCCTGGCAAACACTTGCACAGAGACTTAAATCCTCTATTGCAAATTCCAAATTTCCCACAAGTGTCATACTTATCGCATGAGCCTTGCGGTTCTGACCACATCTGGAACCACCCTCTACTCTTGTTATACCAGCCATATAATTGTATTTCCCCTGAGGAATTCATTACTAGCCTTGTGTAACTAAAGTCTGACTCAGAAGAAATGTCATCAGTATTCAACAACTGGGTATATCGTCGTTGTCTTGTATTATTCAAGTAATGTATCAAAGAAGTAGTATTCATACTCAAATTGGTTAACATTGACCCCACAAAAGAGGGCAGTTCCCTGAAATTAAAGGGATTAGTAGAAGTAGAGCCTTTCCACTGGAGGACCGTCTTTTTGAGTATGGTGTACTCGGAGATGCCTGCTTGCTTCAGCAGAAATGTGTAATTTCCAGTGGTGGGATCCTTTTGGGCAACTCTCCAAGCAGTCAACTTCAATGCATCGTCCATTTTCATAGCAGGAAGGAAGGTGTCAGTGGGGCAGTCAAAACTTTCCCACAATCTCTTGCCTGACAAATCATCAATTAAAACCAAGTTCCCTGAGTCATAAAGCTTTGCTCTACGCTTCGAAGAAGATGCACTAGTGAGGGTGTTGAGAAATAAGAGTTCCTCCTTGAGTCCATCGCTTTGAGATTACCATCAATATCAATGACAATAACCAAAAATTCATTTGATCTCGGAATTGGTTTGTCCCTATTGGCAACCCACACGATAGTCGTGGGACTCTCCCGGTACCATATGCCAACATAATTTCTAAATTCTCCATCCTCAGATGTAGTGTTAAAGAGTCCGAGCTCGAATACCTGTCCAGCTGACACAAGAGTTTTCCTTTTGTTGGATAGGATGTTGCTTGAAGTTATGATATACCTAGAATCACATTTGAAGTGACTCAAATACAGCAAGAATGCAAACAAGAAGACACTAGTAGACTGCATTGGATATAGAATATTGATATTCAGATTTGAACCAACAAGTCC
>DF358990.1:20309-45260 GCA_000787875.1 Solanum virginianum | reverse complement strand
GATTTGAACCAACAAGTCCTGAGAATAATATGTGCTGCTTATACTTCCTGTAAGGATTGCTCAAACTGGAACCAATAATTGAATATAATTCCAGTTCTATTGTGTTCCACAGCCAGGCGAGTTAACTAGTCAAGTCATCTAACGTTGTTTAGTATGGTCTACCATCTCAAGAAAAATTGACAATTGGACAACAACCTTCTAAGTTATATACACATTGTAATTTCTTCCCATCTATTCTAGATTTGGTCCGCAAAGTTAATTGGTATAGGAGGTGACAATTAGTCGAGTGCGCGAAAATGGTCGGACACGGACCTTATAAAAAACAAAGCAAGAAAGAAAATAACACAAGAAACAAACGACCCCTCAACATTTTTGGACCAGTCATTCCTGATGGCCCAAGTGCTTGATAATACATACACACGTTTCTCGAAATAACTCTAGTAGAAGGTGCCTATTCTTTCTTTTTTCTTTTTTGTCTTTTACATGGTAGGTCACTTTGAACAGGGAGGAGGTAAAGTTTTGGCTATTGATTTTGTCGAATTCTTGTTTTTCAAGATTCAAATTATCTAAATTTTAATAGCATTTTAATTTACTTTTTTAATCACATTGATTATATATAAATTTTTAATTGATTTTTGTGTCATGTCAGTGGAGTATACTCTCCTCATTTTATTGATTTCTTGGAAAGAATGTCAAAATGGAACATGAAAATTGGAGTTGAAAGGTTAAAATGGAACAATGTTGAATTAGAATGTCAAAATAAAATTTAGAGACAAATTTAAGAGTTTACGTATGTGTTTGGCCAGAATCAAATCTCATTTCAACGCATATACTAATAACCCATCTATAAATAAATCAATTGCTCAAACACAAATAGAAGACAAAGCAATATGGAAAGAAGTGTTAAATGAAGGTGAACTTTCATAAAATATCGATAGAATGCAGAAACAAATAGAAAATACTCAAAATTCAATTTTATTAATACAAGAGCATGTAAAATGAATTATATTTTGTCCCAAAATCACAAGACTATTTAAACTAGCAAAATACAGATAAGTAAAATAAAGAAAACTAGACTTTTTGAAATAATAATTATGAGTTAAGTTGAATGACGATTTCAGAAATCAACCTAGCTCGTTATCGGGCCAGGTCAATTGTGATGGTCAACCCATTGTTGGAGCCAGTGGGTGGCTTGTAATCATGAGAAGAGGATGACGATGTGGTGGCTGCTGTTTTGTAATTTTTCTTTGTGACAAAAGCTGGTTGATTAGGTGTTGGAAGAGACATGCTTTCACTTGCAAGCATAATTATCACATTTGACATGGTTGGTCTATCACCTGGATCTTCTTGCACACATAAAAGGCCAATGTCTATGCACTTTAATACTTCAATTTCATTGAATGAATCCACTAGACTTTGATCCATGAACTCCAATGCCTTATTTTCCACCCACAGTTTCCAAGCCTGTAATTAATTATATTTGGCTTAATATTTTAAGTTTTTAGAGTATTCCACTTACACATTTGAATTAAGTAATATTCTAATTGAACATCTCAATTATATATAAGTAAACTTTCTCGAGTTTCGAACAAAATAATTTGCACCTACTTTCATAAGTCTATTAGGCAGTTAAATTAACCACATAAAAATATGTTATCTTATTTAATTTAATTATACGCATCAACTTTAAATAAAAAATATTTAGAGTTTTATGACTTATTGAGGCAAATGCGTATAGTTTAAAAGATATATATATATATATTATGTGGTTAACTTAACTACTTAATAGGTGAATGAGAACATACACACACAAAAAAATAATCAAAATTTGAACTAAAAATGTATAATTGGAACAATTTATTAGGAATTGAGATGTTTAATTGGAACAAGACTTAGTTTGAATATCTAAATAGAATATCCTGACAAATTCAAAGGGTTGATTCTTTACCAAAACCATTACAACAATAATATCAATTAGCAACTCAATTGAACATCTTTTATTAAGAAATTATATCTTTCAGGTAGAAAATAATATTGATTATGTTGTTGTGTTTACATAGAAAATAACACTATGCATATATGTCAAAATATTATTTTTCATAAATATATATTAAGTCGTTTCTTTCTTCTATATATTATGTCAAACTTGACATTTTTATTTTCAAAAACTATCTAACTTTAAAATTTTTGTTTTCATTTAATTATAAATTCTTATGACAACTCAAATATAAAAATCTTTTTTTCTTAATGTCGTATACGGTCAAGTGCAGTATGTAAAATGAAATGGAGAAAGAATTTTGGTACTTACATGACCCAAGAGGTTTGTGCTTTCAAAAAGTTGCAAGTTTTTCTTTCCGCTAATGATTTCCAGTACAACCACTCCAAAAGCAAAAACATCAGACTTGATTGAAAACAGTCCTTCCAATGCATATTCTGGTGAAAGATAGCCGCTGTTATAAAAATACAAATTTCATTATGTGCCTCAATCTTCATACCAACATAACATATTACCTCCACCTAACTTAATATATTAAAGAAAAAATACACGTAATTTGAAATTATTTATTCTTAATAGATTCAATCCAAATAATTTATTCTTAATGAATCCATGACTCAAACTATTTATCTTATTACCCTAGTTACCCTTTTTATTTCGCCCTAATGTCATACTGACGTTAACATAAATACTACTCCTATGAAATATACTCCGGCAGTATGTATATATATATATATATTTATACCATACCGATATTATATAGAATGAGTTCAATCCTCTGTGATATTCTGACGGTATATTAATACTCAATTGGTATCATATAAGATTATTTTTTTTAAGAAATAAATAAGAAACAAATAAAATAATTATTAAACTCTAAATTAGTAGAAAATTTATTCATTGTGATACTCCATCAGTATATTGATATCCTATTGGTATCATTGAATTTTGAGCTTTTTTTTAATAAATAAAATCATTAAAAGAAAATTATTAAAGTTATAAACTTATTTATTAATTTCTAAATTACTAGAAAATATATTATTTGTGATAGTCTATCGGTATTATATAGGATTGAACTTAATTCACTATGATACCTGTTGGTATATGTATTGGTATATCATACACCGATGTCAGCAAGCGAATTTTAATATTATGGGTGTATAAAATGTAAAGGCGCATATGAATGTAAATAGTTTGTTTTAAAGAGGCACAAGTTTAGTTTTCCCGTATAAAATCATATTTAGAAAAAAATATTATACATAATGAGCTAGCATTTTCGTCAAGAGTGTTCATACTTTTAGAAATAGGTGAATGATTTTTGTATCAAGGGTGTTCAACAATAATTGATATGTATATATATATATATATATATATTCGAAAAAGTTTTCCAACGAAGGATGTTCATTTGACCACTCTTAGGTGAATATAGCTCCGCCCCCGACATAATGTGTCATTCTTGTATTCTCTTATATAATAAACCGCTAGATTGAGGAGTTTAGGGTCGCCATGCCTGTTTCAGCAGCTTCAAGCGGGCACCATAGGCAGCTGACTATTCCAAATATACGTGTGTCTAAGCTTTTGTTGGGAAGATACTCATATAATAAAATCTTTTCGTTTGCCTCGATGCAGTAGCCCAAAAGCCTGACTAGATTTCTGTGTTGGAGTTTGGCGATCAATATTACTTCGTTTTCAAATTCTTCAGCACCTTGACTCTCAACAATGCCAACCCACAATGCCAACATTTTTACGTCATTTCTATTAACTATTATTTAATTATTTCTTCATCACCGAGATCGAACCTCAACAATGCCAACATTTTTACGTCATTTCTATTAACTATTATTTAATTATTTCTTCATCAACTTCAACTATAAAATTACAATAACGTGTCTACTTAATTTTGCAGTGGCTATTAAAGTGTCTACTTATATTTACTATGTCATTTCTATTAATTATTATTTAAATTATTGTTTAGAGCTGAGCATTTTAGCTGCCTGCTTCAACTGTTTGAAGCAGGCAGGTTACTATAACATGTCTGCTTAGTGTTACAGTGGCTATTAAAGTGTTTGCTTAATTTTATTGTGTCATTTCTGTTGATTATTATTTAATTATTTCTTCTACTTCAACTATAAAATTATAATAACATCTCTACTTAATTTTTTGGTGGCTATTAAAGTGTCTACCTAAATTTACTATGTTAGTTCTATTAATTATTATTTTAATTATTGTTTGGAGCTGAGCATTTTAGCTGCCTCCTGCAGCTACTTGAAGCAAGGAAGTGATTACAACGTGTCTGCTTAGTATTATGATGGATGTTAAAGTGTCTACTTAATTTTACTATCATTTTTATTAATTATTATTACAAGAAAGAAAAATAACATCTGATAGCCAGTGCAACCCACGGTCTTCAGAAAATAGTAAAACTATATAATTCTCGGTGTACCCAAAAAAAAAAAAAACTTGCACACAAATATGCATGGATATAGTACTGTTGGAAGATAAAAGCTAAAAGTAAAAGCATATTTATACTTACTAAGTTCCGGCAATTTTTTGTGTGTTAGCCTCCATAGTTTTGCCTTCGACAATCCTGGCCAAACCGAAATCTGATATTTTTGCATTCATATCTTCGTCTAATAGAATATTGCTCGTCTTTAGATCTCTATGAATGACGCGCAACCTGGAATCATGGTGGATAAACAAGACCACGAGCAATGCCCAATATAATCTCGAACCGAATGTTCCAATCCAATAGCTGGGCTAGATTACGATCTTGCAACACAAGTAAGACGATGAGCAAACACTTCCTAGGAAGAACAATTGAAGGTACACTACCTAGCACCTTTTCTTACTTCTTTGTTGTTTCGTAATTAGAAATCAAATAAGTGTTTCTCGTTGTGGCAATATGAATTGTTGGAAAAAAAAATGCTTACAATATGTTTGATAGATGTCCTAAGAGAACTATCCGAAAATAAGCTATTAAGTCAATACTGGATTCACATGGAGGCTTTAAGAATCTTAATCTCCTCCTAGTACCTAAACTATACGATTATTTGCTCTCAGGACAAAATTGATAAATCAAACCCCAGTCCCAATGAACAATGATAATGTAAGCAAGTGTAATTATGTCTTATCGGAAAAGTCACTGCCTATTCAATGTGAAAAGGTGTTATTCAAACTGCGAGGTTTCTCCCCCACTTACCATTACCTATTCACACCCCTTAAAAAACCCAACCATTTTGATCCTTAACTATTACAGGAAGGAAAAATGATTAATGAAATGTAATTCCAGTTGATTAGAAACATAAATGAGCATTCCTTTTAAAAAATCTAACTTCAAAAATATTTTTAGATTTCACCAATTACAGAAATTAAGCATTCTAATTTCTAAGCTTTAGACAGTACATTCTTGCACTATTTCACCATCGACGAATGATCTCCAGGGTAAGAAAATCTTTCCACACCAAAAGGAAATTCCCAGCAATTTTTTGGGATACTTGTTTTCAGTTTCAAATGACCCCCAAAAAGCAAAGTTTTAGTTTAACAAGGGTTAAGGGATGATTTAGTTTAAATACATATTGACCCTTATATCTGTATGTTGAGAGGTATAATGAAATTATAGGTGCACTGGACAAACCAGAGAGATTCTATAATGGAGGGTAGCCAAGTTCTCAGAAGAAAAACAAGTAGACTCACCAAATATACGTGTGTCTAAGCTTTTGTTGGGAAGATACTCATATAATAAAATCTTTTCGTTTGCCTCGATGCAGTAGCCCAAAAGCCTGACTAGATTTCTGTGTTGGAGTTTGGCGATCAATATTACTTCGTTTTCAAATTCTTCAGCACCTTGACTAGAATGACTTGACAACCTCTTCACTGCCATTTCTTGTCCTTGAGGGAACTTACCCTGTACAGTATTAGATGTAGTTACAAACAACATTTTAAAAAATGGTACAAACAAACCATATAGATGTGACACCACCTTGTAAACAGGGCCAAATCCGCCTCTACCGAGCCTGTTTGCATCTGAGAATTTATCCGTAGCAACTAGTATGCTTTTCAAGTTGAAAAATGGCACATCGATCCGTTTCTTATCATCTTCGGTTATCAAATATTTAAATGCACGTTCGCTTTCAGGCAAGTTCTCTATGCTATTCCTTAGAATTATTTCCGTGGCTTCTCGTGATATAAAGGAAGTTTGAGATTAGCAGCAAATATATATATACACACACCGCGGCAGGAATTAGAAGGATGGCTAATTAAGATAGTCCATATTAATTACCTTTTCTTCTTGCCACCTTTTTGTTATGATAGATTATATAGCCAATGCAGCAAATTGTAATAATTCCAGCAGTTAGACTGATGGAAACAGTCAGGACTTTGTGATTCAGCAATGTCGTCTTCTCTCCACTCCATGATCCTTGCTCTGAACCAATAGGAATTGAAATTGTTTAGGTGATTAAAACGAAGAATACAACCGAAACGAAGAAGATCCACACCTCTGGTACAATTTAATGCTAAACCATCCCATTTGTAGTATTGATTGCATAGACACCTTCTCTGACCTTGTCCCTCCCTGATCTTGCAACTTGAATTTGACCAATCTTCGCAGTCTGCAGAAGTACTGCATGTAGGTTCTGGTGGTGGTTCCCACATAATCTGTATAATCCCCCCTGATTTGAGATTTTGCAAATGTCCATTGTAACATTGATTTGTAGGACGAAAGGGCAATGACTGGTTCAGCCATACAACTTGGTTTTTGGTATTACATGAATTACCGGCATTTTCTGCAGGCACTTGTATGGTAAATGTTCTGTTTTCCCCATCTGTATCAATGACGGGAAAGGAGCCATTCGGTGTCTGGAAACTTGCTTCTCCAGTTAAATCATCACAGGAGAAACTATAATACAAAGGATCTCCACAATCTGGTCGACTGCTCAATGGATAGGGTATAATGTTTGTGCCACAAGGTTTGCAATTTCTCCTTTTTATTGCTCCTGAAAAATCTTAGTCCTGTCACGACCCTCAATAATCCACGTATTGAACAAGATATTATTCTACTTAATGATTTACTCACATTTTTCTTTTTCATGAGGCAGAAAAAATAAATGGCAAAAGAAGGCCTAATTGTGGAAGTAATCTTACTTATAGTATTTATATTACATATGGTCTGCAAACTTAGGCAAATTATAAAACGACATACCAATATTGGTGATTGCTACACGGACAGAGAGGTTGAAGCCGTTAGTATAGTCCTCCTGAAGATTGATGAGCTCAGTCGTCCAAACCGAGCATCTAGATACTGTTCCCCTGCTAGAAGTTTCTCTTCGTGGTTTAGCTGCTTCATAATATGAATATGCTAGGCACTTACAGTTGCTTAGACACTCTTTTCTGCAATCTTCTTCACTTTTAGCCTCAGGATATGCCAGGTCCGGCTCCTCAAATTTCATAGAATGCATATTTAAGAATGTGTCGAATTCTGACTTCTCATTGCAACTAATATCCGACTTTCTTGAACAACCACCAATATATTCCCCAGTTCTCCAATCATCTGGAGAATCAGGATCAAATCCCGGTAAACATTTGCACAGAGACATTTTCTCGCTGTTGCAAATTCCAAATTTCCCGCAAGTGTCATACCTACCACATGGACCTTGCGGTGCTGACCACATCTCAAACCACCCATTACTCTTGTTATCCCAGCCGTAAAATTGTATTTCCCCTGAGGAATTCATTAGTAGCCTTTTGTAACCAAAGACTGACATAGAAGTAATATCATCAGTCTTTGCGAACTATACTAAAATTGGTTAACACTGACGCCACAGTAGAGGGCAGTACCTTGAAACTAAAGGGATAAGCAGAAGCAGCAGGAGCAGAGCCTTTCCAGTGGAGAACCGTCCTTTGGAGTATAATGTACTCGGAATCATCTGCTTGATTTAGCCTAAACGTGTAATTTCCTGTGCTGGGGTCCTTTTGCGTAACCCCCCAAGCAGTCAACTTCAACCTATCGTCCATTCGCATACCAGGAAGGAAGGTGTCAGTGGGATTGTCGAAACTTTGCCATCTCTTGCCTGACAAATCATCACTCAAAACCAAGTTTCCTGAGTCAAAGAGCTTTGCTCTACGCTTAGAAGAAGATGCACTAGGGAGTTCTGTTGAGAAATAAGAGTTCCTCCTTGAGTCCAACACTTTGAGATTACCATCCACATCAATGACAATAACCAAAAGTTCACCTGATATTGGAATTGGTTTGTCCCTATTTGCAACCCACACGATAGTTTTGGGACTCTCCCGGTACCATATGCCAACATAATTTCTAACTTCTCCATCGTCAGATGTAATGTTAAAGAATCCCAGCTCGAATATTTGTCCATCTGATACAAGAGTTTCCCCTTCGTTGGATAATAAGTTGCCTGGAGTTATAATATCCCTAGAATCACATCTGAAGTGACTCAAATACAGCAAGAACGCAAACAAGAAGACTCTATTAGACTGCATATGGCTATGAGTTCTGATATTCTGATTTGGATCAACGAGTCCTGAGAATAATCTGTAATACTTGGACTTTTCCTGCTAGATTGCTCAAAGTTGGAGCAATCATTCAATATAATTCTGCACTAGGAACTCACCTTCTATTCCAGGTCAAGGCCAATTAAATAACAAAGTCAACTGACTTTGTTTGGTATCATTTCCAATATTTCTGTGCATGGGGCAAACCTGGTGCACTAAACCTCCTGCTATGCGCAGGGTTCGGGGAAGAATCCGACCATAAAGGTCTATTGTACGCAGTCTTACCTTGCATTTCTGTCAGAGGCTATTTCTAAGGCTTGAATCCGTGACCTCCTGGCCACATGACAACAACTGTATTAGTTACTCCAAGGCTCCCCTTCCAATTTTTCCGTGCATGGTTAGTCAAAATGATTTGGAAAACATTTTCTCTAGGAATACAAGTTCGACTTCTTGAAAGTTGATAAAATTAGTTTCATGAGGTAATTTTTTCCTACTGAACACTGGTAATGTGATTCTGCATGTTATCGAATCCATAGTGGAAACAAATAAACAACTATGGCTAAAGTTACTTCTTAGAGTTGCTTGACAATGACAACTTTTTCTGCTCCTCTTTTTTTATGTTTTATTTATTTTCATGTCTGTGTAAAGAGTCAAACTAATCTAATGGTGAACGCAACTGAACGCGTTTTCTTATTTGTTTGTTGTTTGTTTGCATGTATTTTCGAGATTCAATATCTAACAAATTGACGACAGGACAACGACCTTATTATTTTACTAAAATTATTAGAAAGGGAAAACACAAAAAACGATTCCTTTGACAAGTCTAATAACGACCAAGTATTAGTCCTTTCTGGCATTCGTAGACTGTCCGTTCTTGAAATTGATGTCCCTGTTTACTTTTACATATTCCCTCCGTTCATTTTTAGTCGTCAAATTTGACGGGAGTAGTAAAGTTAGATTAAGAAGTGGATTTAACATTTGAATTTATTAATTCTCATCCTAGGATAGAGAACTTAATTAAGTGCTAATAACTGAATTGAAAATTAATAATTAAGTGATTTTGTCAACATATGCTTCCTCCGCTCTTTTTAAGTTGTCATGTTATGTTTTTTGATAGTCAATTTGACTAAATTTGAAAGCTAAATTGAGAACTATATGAATAACATTAGTACTATAATTTGCAAATCTTTTAATATCAATATGATAAAAAAATACGGTTTAAAATATTAGTCAAAATTCATATTGTTTTACTCTAAAATAAGAAACTATGACAACCAAAAAGGAACATAGAGAGTATTAGGGTCTAGACCAAAAACATTGATTTGGCCAAATCGTAACTTACTGCATGGATGACAAGAGAAAGTTGTTTGAACCCCTCACTGGCAACTCAAAGATTGCAAGGGAGCAAACAGGTGAATGCTCTGCCAGAGGATTAAGGTTTTAGAATTTTAGTGATATGGCCAATGCAAAGAAGGAAATGCAAGAGAATAGACATCGACATACATATTGTTACATGCCCCTTAGGACTTTAGTCCAGTGATAAGTGTGTTGCGTGTAATGTGAACGGCCAATAATTTCCCTCCCAATTTTAAACAATTCCATGCTGTAGAAAGTTGTAAAAAAAAAAAAAACGCTTGAGAATAGACATATTGACAACATAGGCAAGCTAAAACCTCTTTAGCTATTTCTTTACTGAAAGCTTTTTGGGTACAAAAGAAGAGCTAAATACCTGAGAAAATTCTATGCACATAACCCAAAATCCCAACTGGGAAACTCAAAATATATGCGCAGGTTACCCTTCATAATTCCATAAAACTGCCATTTCCAATGTTTGCATCATCAATGTAAGAAGAGCTAGGACGACACGTTTGAGTTTTGACTATAGTTAAATGTAATACAGGGTAGAAAGAATAGATACTACTTCCTCATGTCCCAAATATTAGTCGTTTTGGCAAACTAAATTTATTTCAAATATCCGCTTGAGAAACACATTTACTCATTTATTACTTTCTTCTTCAAATGCACTGAAACTTCTCTGGCATTTGTAGGTACCTGAAGCAATCATAAGTTATGAGATGTGTTAATTTCATAGAAGATTCAAATACAAAGCGATAATATATGTTCAGAGGATTGCTCTCCAGTCCATGTTTATAGTGAAAGCAAACTAGATGATTAAGAGAGATATATCTAATTTTTGCAAGCTCACTTTATCAACAAATCGATAATCACATCATAGTATTCATGTGTTTTTCGTTGTTAGTTGTTCTTTCTGTTTCCTTTCTTTTCCTTTCATTTTTTCCATATCTAGTTTATTCTGCTTATGGGTTTTTGAGATGAGGGTTCCAGGAAACAGCCTCTCTACCTTGTGAGGTAGTGGTAAGGTTTGCGTACATTCTACCCTCCCAGACCCCACTTGTGGGATTCCATTTAGTATGCTGTTGTTGTTATGTTTCACCAAGCCACAGATTTTCACATAGAAGCAGAATCATACATATTGACAGGAGAAAGGAGTCATCTTCATATTTTAAGCACTTCAATGATAGCTAGATACGTTAAAGCATGCTAATTCTTTTTCGTCCTCGCTAGGATCAGAACAAACATATTTTGATTTTCAAAGTTGTATCACAAATAATAATTGTTCATTCCAAATGCATGTCATGTAAGATCTTGAGTACATTCTTGTTACCGACTCTTTTTTATCTTTCTGTTATCTTTACTACTCTTAGTTATGTTATCCAAGAGGGACTAGATGTTTGATCTTGTATATGTATGTGTGCATTTTCTGCTAGAAGCAAGGGACAAAAAGCGATGAACATCCAACTCTTTCTAAAAGATTATCCATATGCCAACCAAAAAATGAACCATAGCTAAATCATTTGATGTTCTTCTTGCTTTATTGGGCACTAAAACACACAATAATTGTAGGCCAACCTAACTCTGAACATCACTATGTGTGATAATACAATTTGCTACCTTCTGACTCACTTTAGCTTTCTATATTTTATTTTCCAAAGGTTAATTGTACATGTTCATCTATGATTCCTTTACATTTCACATTATGTTTGGTTGGTGGAATCCAGGCTGAATGTTTTATTTTATGGGGGGAAAATATGGGCTGCAATGAGTGCCTTCCAGCACATAAAAATTTCCCCACCCCACACACAACAGGTCAAGTCAGTTTTTCTCAAGTAAAAATCTTTTTCCACTCATTCTACCATCACTTTTTCTCAAGTGAAGTGCTAGTTCAAACACTACTTCAACTTCAAAATACCATTTTTCAACTTCAACTTCAACTTCAAAAACTCATGTTTCAAATTTCAACCAAATCTACATCCAAATACTTATTATCTAAGCTTGAAGCAGGTTAAGCATATTAAACATGTTTGTGCATCCGTAAGAAGTATTAATAGAGACTAAGAAGAAAAATCATTTTAGAAGTTGTAAAGTTCCACTAGAAGTTTTCTGGTGGTGGTAAGGTTTGCGTATACATTCTACCATCCCCTGACCCCACTTGTGGGATTCCACTGGGTACATTGTTGTTGAAAGTTCCACTAAAAAGGGCAGCAGGATAAAGAGAAAGGAGACAAAATTCACAGTAAAGGAAAAGCTTTGTGGCTGGTTTAGTATAAATTGCTTTCATACTAGGAGAAAAGGTAGGAAAAACCGTCCATAAGCAAAGCAGAAAGCTAATTGGAAGTGTTGACTTTAAGCAGAAAAGAAAAGATTTTACTACAAAGAATTGTTAGTTATGACAGCAAAAGGAAGCTATTTGACTATAGTTAAATGTAATACAGGGTAGAAAGAATAGATACTACTTCCTCATGTCCCAAATATTAGTCGTTTTGGCAAACTAAATTTATTTCAAATATCCGCTTGAGAAACACATTTACTCATTTATTACTTTCTTCTTCAAATGCTCTCGATCTATAGGATCAATTAAATCTCAGAGGGTTAGTGGTACAAGGTTCAAAATTTAGCGGACAATGAGTCCGCCCCTCTATACTTCTCCACAACATAACAAGTTGTTGTCTATTGCCAGATTCGAACTTGTAATGTGAGTCTAACCCACACATCACAAGTGGTGCACTTACTACTAGACCAAAGCTTTGAGGCCAAATCTACCTATATTGCTACAATAATTGAAGTTTTAATAATGAGAGATATTTAGAGGTAAATGGTAGTTAAGACATGCTTTTTTGATCAAGTGTGTTTGGTACGAAAGGAAAATTCTTTCCAAAAAAATGTGCTTCTTACTTATTTTCTTGTATTTGGTACGTAAGCAAGAAACATTATCCTAAAATATTAGATTAATGTTTTCATTTAATCTAGACAAATACGATCAGAGGTAGAGATAGAGGTCAAGGTCTATGAGGATGGAGCTGAAGATAAGGTGTGTTGGATGATTTGGAGGATATAATCAACGCGAATGCCACTTGTGGAACTTGTTTTTCCCTACTTCCACCAGGGAAGATATTCTATCCCTTTTTAAGAAAATATGTTTTTCGAAAAATGTGTTCCTCCTAAAACTACTAATATCTTTATTAAGGGGTGTGCAAAAAACCCTCAAAAGATATAATATAGATTGGATATAGTAAATATAAAAAACAAAGATTTTTTCAGAGCTGGCAACCTGTCTCCAGTCCAGGAGTATTTCATGGAGGACATCATTAATATTGGTGGTGGCTAGTGATGGGATATTTAATGGTGATGATGTACAAGGTGTGGGGGCAAAGCCTTAATATACAAAACAAACCAACAAATAAGGTCCCAGATCTTATTTAAGGGGACCAACTGAAAAGCTAACTTCTTAAATGGAAGAGGGGCATGGCCATTGTTCAAACACAAAATTAATGTGAGTGTTTTGTTGTGTATCACAATATGAGAAACATGCACATGCAAATATATAGTTTTTTAATTCATAGAGTTCTCAAAAAATATTGTTTATCATCTTTTATAGTTCACAACTTGGTATTAGCAACTTCTTTTTTTTTCCTCTCTAATGATAGTGGTGTCTGGGCCAACTCACATGCACCTCGATTAATTCCATAGATATCTATTATCTTCCACTAGCAACAGGTGTCGATTAATTCTTTCCACCAAGGTTAGAACAGATGAGATGAATCAAACATGTTATTCCACATAAATTGCAGTAAGCCTATATCAAACCTCTGAAATGCTCTCAGTGACACCAGTCTTGAAGAAAATCAGTCAAGGTTTATGAATTAAGAATTTATTCAACTCTGTTTCTGCAAAAAAATGATGGGATATTTACCTTGGTCCATCCCACCCCAAGGGTGGCAATTGAACGAGTTGAGTCAAATTTATACAGGTTATAATGGGTCAAGACCTAATCTAACACAAATTTGCTTGGGTCAAAACGGGTAGAGTAACGAGTTATAAAGTGGGTCAAAATCCAACCCGACCCAATTTTTACTTATTTTATTTGTTCTTTTTCAATATTTTAGTACTTAATTACATTATATTTTTCTTATTATGGCTATATAGATCTCTCTCGAATTAATTCGAGTTGCATATCAATCCAATTTTAAATGAGTTGAAATGGGTTCGATTGAGATGAGTTGAGCTAGCAATTTGACAAATTATTTATCCGTCCAAACTCCAATGGGTTGAATCGAATTGGGCTTAATTTTGCCATCCCTACCCACCCAAAAAAAAGGAAGGAAAAAGAAAAAATGAGAGTTGAAAAGGGGAGAAAAAGATGTGTAATATTTTAATAAATAAAAAAGAAAAGAAGGGAGAGAAATTAATATTCAAGTGACTGAAAATGGCACAGATGTATCAATTATAGTAGAACTTAATCAGTGTAAACAAACCTGTATGACAATTTCCCAGATGGGACAGATTTCAAACTAATTAACAGGAACACAAATTGAGGATTGCAGTACTAATATATATTCTGCAAAGCACAAAGGAAAAAATAAAACCTATATTACTTTTTTTTTGTAAATTTTTAATTTTACACCGACATGTTTAAAATCATAAAATTAGCAACATTTTTGACACATTTTATGTAACTTAATTTGAGATTACAAGATTTAAAACTTCCCTTATTTTCGTAAAACTCAAAACCCAAAAAACAAATTGAAAAGGAGAGAATTTGTAAAAGGGTGCAAACAATTTTTGAGGACTATTAGACTAGATAAAATCTAAAGCAATCATTTGCGGAAAACTTTTTGTCGAGGCCCGTGCACCCAAAATTAGTAGAGGCTATAAAAGACTCGGACATCTGATGCAAATAATTAAAAAAAACCTGAAAGTTCACAAATTGATTGCTAAATTCTTAAAGATACTTACTTTGGGTGTAGGATAGCCAAGTTTGTGGTTGAACCCTAACTGAGACTCCATGTCAGCATGACGGCGGTGGCCACCGGAGGGAGTCAATTCCGGCGGAGAGGGTGGTCTGAGGAACCTCTCAAAGATAGCCATGATAAGGAACATAGAGATGAGAATAGCAGTGGCAACAAAACCAAAAGAAACAGCATTAACAGAGTTGTCAAAATGAGTCCAATGATCATCTTTTGTCAAGTACATTGGTGAACCAGTTGGTGATGGTGGCCACCCCCAACCCTCTTCTTCTGCCATTTTTTCCAAAACCCCACAAATCAAGAACTGCTAAAAATGCAGACTTTTCACCAACATAAGAGTTTTTTCAAAGCCCCACAAATCAAGAACTGTTAAAAATGCAAACTTTCCACCAATCTAAGTAGAAGAGAGAAAACAAGAACTTGGGAATATAGAGTTTTTTCAAAACCCCACAAACCAAGAACTGCTAAAAATGCAAACTTTTTTACCAATATAAGAAAAAAAAAAAACAACTACTACTACTTGGGAGAGACTAGTTTTTTCAAGATTTTGACACCATTAAAAAGAGAGAAAAACATGAAGATGGGTTGATTTTTGAAAAAGGGTGGAGCTTTGGAATTTGTACTGAGATGAGGTGAGGGCCTTTCTGCTGAAATGGTGCAGCAGGAAGACTGATGAAGTCTGAGGAGGAGTTTTGTCTTTATTCTCTCTCAGCTCTGTTTCAAGTACATACACAAGTTGGAAATAACACCTCTCTGGTTTTATTTGACAGTTGAAATGAACAAGTCTAGTCTCCTCCCATGGCATATATTGGAATCATCTTGTTATTAGGGCCTTTTCATGGGGAATAGTTTTTAATTTTGTTCAGTTGAATTAATTAAAGCTATTTTGTTTTCTACTTTTTTTTAATTTCTTTTCATATTATTATAATTTTAAAAGTACAATATATATTTTAAGACATAAAATAATTAAAAATTTTCTTAATTAATATTTTTTAAGAAGTGTATAAAAAAATATTACAGATAAATCAAATGGAAGGAGTTTATTACACCATCAAACCTTTCTATTATGTTACCTTTTAAGACATTTTCAAATTTCTATAATATTATAATTCTCTAAAATATGAATTATCAACTATTTAGACAAAATAGAGGAAGAATTTAAAACTTTATGAATTCAAAGCTTAGAATTTTATCATGAATACATGTTTCGTAAATATTTATTTGCCCTTATTTAGTAAATTGTTTAATATACAATCTAATTCATAAGTCAAGTAATTATTAAGTTTGCATAAAACTCATGTAAAAGATGTCAATTGTCAACCTATATTTTACTCTCTCAATTTAACCTTTATATCTCATGGGTAGGTAGTATGACATTTTAGAGGGTTTCTTTAGTAGGAAAAGAACTTTAGGTTATTATTATTTTGATAGCCCCTTTTGTTTGTCTAAAACAGGAAAAAAGGTACAACAATAAAATAGAGTTATATATGATTGCAGTCATTTTGTCGGTGAGAGTTCGACTTCTTCAGTCTCCGTCTTTAAAAATAACAGCATGGAAAATGAAAGGTACAAGCAATGGAACAGTAGAGTACAACATACAAACATGAGGGCCAATTAAATAAAAAAACAAGTTTGAAGTCCCACTTTATTTGTGGATGCAAATTACATGAGCATGCACTTGTAATGAAATGGGCCCTGATAGCCCCCTTTTCCAAATCAAAGTTTGTATAAACATTTGGGCCCAGCCCAATAACTCTTCAGCTTCTGTCTAATTTGGAATAGCCACTTGTCTTGTCCTTCTTTTATGTCAAAAAGTCTCACTATTTCTCTAGCAACTTGATACTTTGAAAGCAAATAAATTCACAAATAAATTAAGAATCTATAAAGTTGTTTATGCAGCATAATTCAGGGGGTATGGTTAGAGGAATGAATAATTGGAGATAAAAAGGTAGAACAAGAGAATCCTGTTTATGTGACTAGATCCTGCACTTAAAGTGGTGCATTCTAGAATTAGAGCCTAATTGAATTAACTTATTTTAGTTCTTCATCTCACTGAGAACATGACTTTAGATAGAAATGAGTGAAGTTGCGTATTTGGGTAGAAGGCTAATAGGCTAGTAGAGGTAAGTTGATATATGGCCGTGTGATATATTAGGTTAGTAGGATTAGTCAGTGTCTTTATATCTTGTGTTGTCATTATCCGTCTTATATTTGTTACTTTTATCGTATTTACATACTATCATTTGTTTTTCATTATTAGTTATTTTTCCTTTTCTTTTCCCTTCTTCTTCATATTCGGTATTTTCTGCTTATGAGGCTTGATTTTTGAGACGAGAGTTTTCCGAAAACAACCTCTTTATCTTTGTGCTAGTGGTAAGATCTGCGTGCATTTTATCTTCTCCAAACTCCACTTGTGCGATTCAACTAGATATGTTGTTTTTGTTGCTATTGTTAGGTCTTCATAAGTCAAAATAGCTTTTAAATAATTTTATCGTATTTGAGTAAATAAAAAAAATTAAGTAAAAAAAATAATAAACCTATCCAAATAAAGTTTTAGACTCGATCTGTGAATAAGCTTTGACATAGTAAAGATGCTAGTACCCAATATTCCAATATGAATAGACTAATAGTACATATATATCAAGAGTTACATTTTATTATGCCGTCAAATTATTTTATCTGTTTTAATAAGTAATTCCGCCTTATTTCAAAATAACACAAATCTATCTTTTTATAGAAGTTAATTAGTTATAAACATATTTTAAGTGACTTAATAAATATAAATATTTGTGTACTATCAAATTATTAGGAGATACAAAAGTGAAATATTTGAAATAGGAGCAGGCTAGACCGAATATCACAATTGTTTATACAAAAACTATATTGTGTTTTTGGGAAGAGAGTATTCAAGAGCAGTGATGGATCCAAGATTTTCTTTAAAAGGGTTTAAAATTTTAAGAAGTAAACACACGAACTAAACAAAGACGGTTTAACATCTATTATATATATATATATAGTACTCCCTCCGTCTTATTTTATGTGGCATTCTTTGATTTGACACATTGTTTAAGAAGAAAAGTAAGACTTTTGAAAGTCAAATTATTTTCAATTAGAGTAAGATTACATTCTTTTTGAGACAGACTAAAAAAATAAATATCACATAAAATGAAACAAAAAAAAATTTTATCAAAAAAATTCAAATGAACCCCTGATTATTATGTGGCTCCGCCGCCTGTTGGGAGAAGGAATGAATTGGAGGTGTGGTTTATATCATCACAATATCTCATATATCAAGAAGACATGTTAGTGGTCCCTTGTTGTGAAAAAAACAAAAGCTTTCTCCATTAGTCCACTTTTGAATCTTCCACTAAAACAATATGACCTGCCTCTTTGACCACTCTAATTATATGTAGCCAATAGAAATTTGGAAATTATTACTTAATAAAATTGCAGAATTTATGATTTACTCTTTAAATTTCCCTTTCTACCTTGCACAATGTAAGTGCTATATATCATTTTCAATAATCTTTGTTTTAAAAAAAATTTCTGGCCTCTCATTCAAGTTGCACATAGAGAGATGTGCACAAAAAGTTAAATTTATGTTAAATCACATCCATGGACTTAAAAAAAAGTTAAAGAGTGAAATGTTAGATCAAGGGGGCCAATAATGAGAGAGTAGTTTCTCAATAATATTAAAAAATATATATATATTATGTTCTTCTTTTCTACGATAGTGAAAATAATAATAAGATTAGGAACGAAGAATGTAGGGACAAGGTGAGTTTAACTTTTATGTATGAAGGATGAAATGAGGAAAGTAAAACTGAAATAATTTGAATATGTGAAAAAGAGATGTTCAAATGCCGGCCTGAGATGTATTATAGAGATAACTAGACAGTATATAACGCATCGTCTTCAATTTGCTCATAACATGTCCTTAAAAAAGGGATAGGAAGATCGTGGATTAGGATAGATAACTTTTGTAGGTAGGTGAACATTATTTCACTTTTGGCGAGATAAATTTGATGGTAATCTGAAGCATCGTATCGAACCATTAACATCATTCTCGTAATTTCTTGTTCTTTGATTTGCATTTTCCATTATCTTCCCATTGTTATTGCTCTTTCACTCTGAATGTTTTGTACTTTCTCTGTCCCAATTCATACTATTAATTTTATTTTTTAATTTGTTTGAAAAAAATGACATATTTTTATATTTAGTACTCTATAATTTAATTTTAAAATAATCATTTTACTTTTAATGAAATAATTTATATTCACATAAATATCTATAATTTATTTAAGACCATAAATTTAAAAGATCTTTATTTCTTAAACTCCATATCAAATCAAATCGCATAAATTAAAATAGAAGAACACTACTTTTCTTATTAGTTAAGAAGTTAGAACATCATAATTTCTCCATTACCAAATTTCCTTTTTCATAGCTGAACTGATTTAATTTGTTGCTGGTGAATTTCCATAAATAATCTCTTTACATAAATTAATATATATTTTATCTTTTTCATATCTTAATTGTAGAATTTATTATTGAAAGTAACTGAATAAAGCAAACACTAAAAAAAGCAAACAGAAAAAAACATCCTTACTTTAATGAATTGCTAGTTAAGAGATGATGTTTATGGTCCCTAAAAGCTTTTTTATCATACACGTCAGCAAAGTATCTCCAGCTCATCAAGCCGACATGGCATGAGCTGTACTTTGTGAAAAAGAACAAGGGCAGATTAGTCAAAGTAATAAATATTCTTTGTTTATGTTTATAGAAATGGTAGCCGACATGTCAGCTCTTAAAATTGTTGGAACTTGCCATGTTTCCACCAACAAAATGGGAGGCTCATTGTCCCACACCTCTACTGCGAATATTTTTTTTATCTGTTTAAAAAAAAATTATTTATTTTTTAATTAATAAATTTAATTTTCCACATGGTATATTTAAAATTATAAATTAAAGAGTATTTTAATTTGGTATAATTAATATAATTTTAATTTAAAACTATAAAATTGAAAAGTTTTTTGTATTTTTTTAATTTTGAGTCAAGTCAAATTAGATCATTCCTTTTTTAACGAAGAAAGTATTTATTTATTTTTATTTTGCAATGGAGTAGGAAAGGAAAAATGGGCATATATAGGACAAGATCTTCATCAATAAATTAAAAGTTCAGATAATAAAAAAAAATTATGAAGAATTTTTCTCCTATACTCAATTCTCCCTTCGTACATATATCAATGTTGGTTTTGGAATACTCGTCTAAAGAAAGATGTCGAAATTGAGTTTATTTGAATAAAGCCAAGCACAAAAGGTTATTTGAAGTTGAAATTGAAAAAAAGTTGGTTGAAGTTCATTTGTTTTGGACAGTTATATGCAATTTGTGAAGAACTATTCATCAAAGTTATGGATTTCACTTGAAACTAAATACTAGCATGTTTATATAAATACTTTTTTTTTTAAATTACAAGATTAAAAAGTATTTCAATCATATTTCATTAGTTATAATTAAATATCATAAAATTCAAATATCGCTTTTATTTATTCTTTTTAATATTTATATTAAATTAAATCAGATAAATAAATAAAAATAAAAAATAATTAATTTATTTAAAAGTAAAATAGGAGGGTAAGTAAATGAGTGAAAAGAGCGTAAGCGCATGCGGGAAGATCACACGTGAGATGCAGTACACAAATATATGCATGCATGTGTCTCCTCACACCACAAATTAACTAGAGTTATGGTGCAATGATGTAAAATAATGTTACATTTTTATTAGAATTTTGAATATTGAGAAAATTTTATTGAAAGTGTTAATCTTAGGATAAATTCATAGGTAGTGCGTAATTTAATTCTAAACTAATATATTTAATTATGATTCTTGGAGAAATATTTTTTTTTAAAAAAAATCCAAAAATATTTCTCTCTCCATTTCAAAAAAAAATGATCTTTTCTTTTTAGTCTATTTAAAAAAGAAGAATGATCTTTTTTTAAAAAAGTTGACAATATTTTAATTTCAACTTTCTACTGATATGTTTAAGGGCATAAGATTAAAGATCATTTTTGTATGTATCACATAATTTTAATTTAAGACTACAAGTTAAAAAATTTTTCTTAAACTTCATGCCAACTTAAACCATTTCTATCTTTTTTAAACGAAGGGAATAGTTACGAATGAAGTGTGGAGAAATAGAAGCAAAGTCAAGATTAACTTTTATGGGTTCTGAATTTGACTCAATTCATAGCTCATTTTTAAAAATTATTTTAATGGACAAGGAAATTCTATGTTGCTAATAATGAGGTTTGAACCCATTACCTCAAGAATACAAGACAAATAACTCACCGGATAAATTATCATAACTCTCAATTCTCAACCTCATTAACAACTTATTTTAATTATTGGGTTCACTTACAATTAAAGATTCAAATACAACATTTCATAATTTCTTTTACTACTCATAATACATGATCTAAGTAAAAGTAATAAATAATTTGCTAATACACCTTGTCTCTGAACAAAAATGAAAAACATTGTAGTATGACCTATCGTTAAAAAAAATGGTTTTAAACATGTCAAACAATTGAGACAAATCCTCACAGTTTGTCCCTTGGTGTCCTGGCAATTGGTCATTAGATTGGCCGCCTCTCACAAGAAATTCAAGGGGGGAAAATTCCTCAGTCTTTTCTCTTCTTTTAATGAAATTTTTGTTTTTAGTCAAATTGCATCTCTTTGGATTCTGATAAAAGTAATAAAGTTGGTCACTGTTTGCATCTCTTTTCGATCCCTCTAGTCTAGCCCCATATCTATGTCGGATCAATCATGCAACCTTTTCCTACGTTATATTTTGATTTGATATAAAATTTAAAAAATTTTAAAAAAGTAGAGATCGCAAATTAGAATAGTAGAATAATTAGTGAGTAGGGTTAGGTGGTTTCCTAGTCAGGAGGCATAATAGGGTAAAGTAGTAGTATTTTTTTCTAGCATGGTTTGTCATTATTTTGTTGTTTATGTGTTAATTATATCATATTTTCGTATTGTCATGTGCTTTCTTTTACTTTTGGTCATATCTAGTCCTTTCTGCGTATAGGTTTTGTGATGAGGGTTCCCAGGAAACAGTCTCTCTACTTAGGTTGTGGTAAGGTCTGCGTATATTCTACCCTCTCCAGACCCCACTTGTGGAATTTCACTGGGTATGTTGTTATTGTTGTTGTATAAAATTTAAAAAAAAATTAATCATATGATATTAATTAAGTTGGATATGTTTAATGTCAATAATGTTATTTAATTTTATGATTTTAGACATGCCACGTGATGCTTTTCATTATAAGTCTTTTTTTTTCTTTTCTCTTTTTTTCTATATCTAGTATCTTCTGCTTATGAGACTTGATTTTTTAGGCGAGAGTTTTTCGGAAACAGCCTCTCTATCTCTATCAGATAGTGGTAAGGTCTGCATACATTTTATCCTCCTCAAACCCCACATGTGAGATTCCACTGGATATGTTGCTGTTGTAGATATGTCGCATGAACAGTTAAAATTATAATGTTGTCAAAAATAAAAAAGACACTAGCAGATTTAAAAAAAAATATAGGACAAATAAATTAAAACAAATTAAATATGATAGAATGTTAATTAGCTTCGTATGTTCAATATTCAATTTTAGTTTGAAACTTATTCACATAGTTTTCGGTACCAAAAAATTGTTTTAAAAAATGGACAAATTGTGATTTGATGATTATAAAATGTGAGAATATCGAAGCTTAATTACTTACAGATTCTTTTTGTACTATAGGTTATATTGCCGAGAGAGATAACAAAAAGAAAATTATACAGTACTGCTCCTTTTGTTCACTTTTATTTGTTACTGTTTCATTTTTCTATGTCAACTTGACTATACTTCAAAATTAAATTGTAGTAGATAAATTTAATATTTAAAATTTGAATGGTTGAAAACTATATGAAAAATGCTATAAGTTGCAATGTTTCTCATATTAATATGATGAGAAAATACATCTTAAAATGTTGATCAAAATTCATATAGTTTGACCTTGATAAATGAATAGTGACAAGTAAAAGTGAACCGATGGAGTACTTTAGTAGGCATTTGATCATATTTCATAATAAGCTTTTTTTTTTATAAAACAGTTTTTTTTTTTCTAAGTTCAACTCTGAAAAAAAAAAGTAAAAAAAAAGTAAAAAGAGTTCATGAGAAAACGCCTTCTATTCCTACCTCTCTTCTTGCTTAGGCAAGATCCATGAAAGTAGGCACTTGTGCTATGTAAAACAAACATCATTGTATCTTGGAAGACTAGTGAATTGATTGCAGACAAGCCGAAAAGCAATTAATCATAGTTTGCCACACTAATTCATGACTCTCACCAAATCTTCTAATCTAGTACTAATACTTAGGCAAATCACCACAAAGATAATTTTATAAGTAGATTCCATGCTACTAACTAGCTAGGGGAGACCCCAAATATTTATATTTTATGGTCCTTAATGGCAATTGACATTTTGTAGAATAGTCTTTTGTCATCAAAAAGACCCGCTTTCATAGTCCTAACTAGGGACATTTGTCCAACATCATCATCATTTAGCTTATTGGCTAATATAAGAGATATCATACAAAGGTTAATGACCTATATACTAGTAGGGGGCCAAGCTAGAAAGACAATAATCAAATCTTTTTCCTATTTTAACCAAAGTAAAATGTTTTGGTTGTTTCCTCAAACACTTTTTCTTCTATGTTTTCTTCGAAAAAAGGATAATTCAATGCACGAAATTAAAAAAGTTTCGCATCCTAATAAAGTTCAATGATACAACAACTACACAACTCTCTTTCTCCTTCCTCTTGTATTGGTTCGAAGCTCTTCCATGCACCTCCGGTTGTCAGTGTTGGCGTCAAAATTTTGATTTAGGAGTTTAAAATTTGAAGAAGTAGACACATGAACTTGCTAAAGGAGGTTTGACATCTACTATATATACATAAAAAATTATTTTAACTATGCATAAATAGTATAATTTTTCATTGAAGGAGGTTCGGATGAACCCCCGACAAATATAGCTCCACCCCTGCCCGTTGCTGACATGTCAAATAAATACTTGATATCATTTTTGATGGATCATCGACTTTCGGATAACCCACCAAAAATACAAATGTGTCCAAATTGGGGCCATTGTTAAGTATAGTCGATGAATAGGTTGTTCATTTTCTTCAAAGGGGAAAATATTATTCTTTTGTGAACCTTCAACCATGTACCATAATTAAGTTTCCCATCATAGACCTCAATATGACCTATCCATGCATTAAAGACAATCCCTTGAACTAAATAACCTACCATCCACCTTAACAATTTGATTAGCTGGCATATCCAATTGCCACATCCCCGCCACGAGGTCCCATTGTCCCTGTGACATGTCGTACAGCTCAGCTGGACAACAGTCAATGCAATGCCGCTTGTAAAGCTCTTTCGTCGAGTGCGCGATCATGACAGGACTCGAGGAAGAAGCCCCAGCTATATATTGTGAAAACCCTCCACCTGTATAAATCCACCAACCGCGTGGATTTTCCCTTGCCACGTCACACCGACACATTTGCACCTTGACCTATTCATGTTTAGCAATAAAGTTCATTGACCATCATCAACTAATGTACACATAAAACTAAGATGATGAAGTACCCCTAGCACTACCCAACTTTGGTTGCCCTCCAGCTACATAAATCTTATTTTCCTCAACGCACATATGCAAAATTGTATCGTGGTAGATTAAGTTGTGCACATTTTGACCATTGATTAGAATTAACGTTGTACAGTAACACCGATGATGTAACACCGATTTCCTTTACTGAAACTTTGATTTTTAATTATAAGTCACTCAATTATGGATCATTTTCGTAGAAAGTCACTCAATTTTGGAGTGGCTTTCCATGAAAAGAATCTTTAGTTAACTAGGTCTAGTCATATGAGATAATTTATAATCACACAAATATCTAAAATTCATAGTCATCTAGTTGAACTTTGAGCTATTTTATTCAAACATTTAAAATTATAAACAATATATTCACATAATCGAACATATTTAAAAAATTTCATTATACATATATATATATATATA